>QEOQ01000444.1:270618-389220 GCA_010279815.1 Brachionus plicatilis
AAAAAAAAAAAAAAAAAAATTTTACATAAACATCATTTTCAGACGGAAGCTCATAGAATCCCCTCAATCGTTCATTGTATTTTTGCACACAATAAATTTCAGTTCTATTTTGACTTGTTGCCTGGTGCAACTCGAGCAAGTACCTGTTCAGGCGTTTTTCAGCATTCAGAAATTTTCTCACTATAGAACTCTCATTGGCAAAGTAGTCGAACTGGTTCAGAGTGTTGTAGAATCTGTAGCTTGGCGTCTCCAAACTACCGCCTCTGTGCACAATGTAGTCTGATATTTTTTCCACATGATCAACTTGAGTTTGCCAAAATTTCTTGAACATCTTTCCAAATCCGTGCAAAGCAACTCTGTCATGTCTCATGTAAATACTCTTTTAAATATTTTAAACTTTTTAGAATTTTTCAAATAAAATTTTTAACTAAAAAAACCCACTGCATTCAAATATTCCATGCCCAGTTCAAATTCATGCTGTAAGTACCGATTTAGGAGACAATTAATTCCAAAGTGTTGGATTGCTCTAGCTTGATCACAAAACACAAATAAGCATGGTATAAAAATTAAAAGAGTCAACCCAATTTTAATTTAATTTAATTTAATTTATTTGAGAGTGCTAACCATTACACTATAGAACAAATTTAATTTTAAATCTAGAGAATACTACTGATCAATATGAAAAGATAAGAAGGAGCCTTAAAATTGAGTCCACTCTATTGAGACACGATGATTAAGATTACATTCAAGTTTTGGTCTAGAATTTAAAGAACGTATTTTGAACGCGTCAAGTGACTGTTGTATTGATAAAATTCCAATCAATATCACCACACTGGACTTGATCATCATTTCTAAATAAATTGTGCAAAAAATTTAGACTAGATTTTTGTTAACATTTTTTATTAAAAAAAAATTAAAGCTGATTCATCTAAGTCTAATGTACATTTTAGAGAGAGAGAGACTTATTGCCTCTTCAGATATTGAAAACAACACTTGAAATATTTTTTCAATTTTTATCTAAATTAGATAAATGTAAGCTTTATCTTTTAATTACCTGTAATCATGAGATTTATTTTAAATGAGTGATAAGCATTTGTGCGATTCATGTGTCTGGACAAATTTCTAAATGTGATACTTATAGACTGGTAGGATTTTGTGCTTTTCCCAAATTTTAAGTAAATTTACTTCAAATTGTGTAAAATTCAGTAAAAGATAAAATACCAAAATAAATGAGTACTTTTTCCATAAAACGAAATTTATGGAAAAAGTTACTAAAATTTTTTTAAAAAACTATTTTTGGAGCTTTAATATTTTGAAACCATAAGAATAATTAAAAAAACCACAAAAATAGTAATTTTTACCACAAATTTAATAAAAAAATAACATATATAATATTTATGCAATATTTTTTATTTATTTTCCACATTTTTTATTAATTACTCATAAATTAATAATTTTTCCATATTTTTATTACAATCACCATAAATTTAATAAAAAATACCAAATATATAATAAAAAAACTCCAAATAATTTCAAAAAATTAAATTTGTTTACACTTATTTTTGAATAAAAATATTTTTTTTTTCAATAATGAGCCGCATGTTTTACAGTTATTTTTGAGTATAGCATTATCATTGATTTCGGAAGCCATCGCACTTGTTGTTGGTCTAACACAAACACGTTTACTTGGAGGAACAACTTCATCGTCAATACCTAGTTCTTCATCTGAAACCAAATCTGATGGCTAATGTTGTAAGCTTTTTGCTGTCTTTTGTGGAGCTCCTTTTTTCTTCTTATTACTAATTGGTAGGTCCATAAAAACGTCATTGAAATTTACCAAATTGAGTCTGTAAGCTACTGCTTTTGTATGTGAACATTTGTAATTTTTCAACCAGTCTACACATGTACAAGTACTATTTTTCCAGTTGTTATTGTCCATTTTAATCAAATGAATGAAAACATCTGTTATCATCTCATCAAATTTTTTCCATGGTTTATTTTGAAATCGTTGTAAATATTGTTTACGTTCATCTCTTGACAGTTTACAATTTTTTTTGTCATTACCATCTCTAACCATATAATATTCACCTACATGCTGAATTGTTTGGTTGGCTGAATCTTCTAATACACTCTTCTTAGATAGTGTTTCACTCATTTTTTTCGATTTTCTGATAATATTTTTTTAAAAAATTTATCATTAAATAGAAAAAAACTTATCGGTAATTATCAATTAATAATTAACTTGTGGCACTTATATATGAATATATTGTCATTTTATTAAAATTGTGTCAAAAGTACTATAATAGTTGCGATTTAATTAAATTAGTGGAAAAAGTATTAAATCTGTGAAAAATTATTAAAATTGTGGTATTTTTTACTATTTTTGTGGTATTATTTTATTACGGTCCCTATTTTTGTGACTAAAATTTTATGACAATTTGTGAAATTTTGACAAAAGTAAAATTTCATTTTTTTACTAATTTAATTTTATCCAGGAAAAAAATTTAAATTTCAAATCAAAATCTTGAAATTTAGATTAAAAAAATTTTTCTTTTCTCATTTTTTTATTAATAAATGATTAAACTTTAATAATCTTTAACAAGAATAAAAATTATATGAATTTTTGTATGAAGTAAAAATTAATTTTCGCTGAATTGGAAATTTATCTTTAAATTTTTCAAATATAGATTTTGGAAGAATCAATTTAAAATCAATTAGAAAAAAAAATTATTTTTACTTAAGATATTAAACATTTAATGTTAAGTTTAAAAAATACTATTTCATCATTTTAATTGAATTTTAATTAAGTGTCGATCATGTGATCATGATCATAAACTTCAAGTTGCCGAAAGAAAACAACAATTTATATGAATTTTTGAATTGTTTTTAAAAAAAGTTACATAACGAAAGAATATTTTATTTAAGATGTTATTAAACGAAAAAAAGTTGTATTTGTAGTAGTAATAGTTACTGTGGCATGATGCAAATTTTGAGCTTAGCCTTTTAGGCAATTGCAGTCTTTATGAATTCAATTCAAATATATACAATTCAAATATATTTTTTATATTTAATTTTTTTTTAAGTTTAAAACCCCGAGTCTCTAATAAAGACTTTTTTTGAAGCGCTGCTTTTATATTTGAATTTCTATTATAAACGCAACGTTTTTAATATGTATCGACTATGTGACCCATAGGACTTTTAAAATAAAAAATTTAACATTGAGAGGTCTATGTTAGACCATGCACCAAATATCCTACTCATGGTATTAAAGCATGCGTCGCTAAACAAGGGGATACGGTAATATATTTTAATTTATATTAAAATATCATTTAAAGCCAAAATTTTGATAACTTAATGTCGATTTTAAATTTGTCTTTAAAGTTTTTAGATTTAAAGTTAAATATTTTAGAACAATCAGTTAAAAATCAAAATTAAAATAATAAACATCTTATTTTTAATATTAAAACATATTAAAAAAAGCTAATTTAATCATTTTATTAAGATTTTAATCAGTTAAGTTTTTATCATTTGATCATGATCATGATCATGAACTTCAAGTTGCCTTAGATTTAATCAAACCTTAAGTTCAATATCATAAATTAAATAAAATATATAATATATTGAATAAAGCTTTCCATAAATTTATTAAAGTATAATAAAAAATGAAATAACATAATATTTTTAATAAAATTCAATAAAATCAATTAAATTCTTACATTTAATAATTTAATTAATTCATCAAACCATTTTATTTCATGATGAAATAACGTGATTTTCGGGGGAAAAATCCCATTTTCTCTGAAAGCTTTTGTCCAACGAGAAATCGTTCTTTTGGAAACTTTTGAAGCTATTATCGAAAATATCCTGGAATTTGACTTGCCATTTTTAGAGTGTTCAATAACCAATTCACGCAACGATTGAGGTTTTGGACGTCCGATTTTTTTTTAAATGATTTTTTTTCAAATTTTTCTAAAAGATTAAAAATTCAAATGAAAAAACAATTTAAAATCAAATTGTAAAGTGCACAATAAAATTAAAAAAAGGATATGTTTTTTCTTAGGTTTCTATATTTATTTTTTCATATTAGGACAAGGCCACTATCACATATTTTATATCAAAATAAAGGATAAACTTTAAGATTTTAAAATCAAGTATTTTATTCAGTAACTTCCCCTTTTTCTCTCGGAAATTTTCAACTTAATGATTTTTAGCACTAAAGCTTAGAAAATACTGAAAATCAAGACTCAAAAAAAGTATTTTTTTTATAAAGATATTTATTTAAAAGCTTAAATTCAATTATATATGTGTACAAATTTTAAGATTATTTTAAATAAACAAAAAGTTATTCGAAAACACCCAAGTTTTTTGGATTTTAGATCAATGATCATTTTTTGGTTTTATTTGATTGTATCTTCTCGAAAACTAGAAGGAAAAAAACAATCTATAGCTCATTTCAAATTTGTTAAACTTAAATTTATTAATTTGGTTTTATTTTTTACTTCTAAAATGCTGTCTATAAAGAAGTACATTTACTTCTATAAAGACTTGGATGAAATAAGCCAAATCCAATAAATAAAAAATATAGCTCATTTTAATCTTAAAAAATTCTCTGCAAAATGATATATTAAACTCGCACTTTTTACATGGTGTCTTATGAGGATAACTTAGGTCGCAGGTAGGGGTCAATTAGTAGGCCAGAGTGAACTAATTTTGAAAAGAAAGTTTTATAAAAATATCAATTTCAGAAACTATAGAAAAAAGGCATAAACCCTCAAAATTTCACTATTATATCATTGTCCGTTCACCATTTTTTTACTAAATGAATTTTAAAACAACCGTTTTTGGCCATTCGTTAAATAAATATTTTTGTTCCAAATTCAGTATATTCAGTGTTTTTTCTTACAAAAAATAAGCACAGGTAATAATTATATGACGTTTTTATTTAATTTATGGTATATTTTATTCAAAGAATGGGTATAGATTATATAGGAAAGATTATGATCATATATGTTTATATTTATGTTCAGTTTCAAAAATACGCAATTTTTTTTTTTTAAATAAAAAAAATAAAATTTTTGTATTTTTAGAGCAGATGATATGATTTGGCTGGCGAAACTTAAAAAAAGTGATATGGTGAGCCCCTGAAAAAAATTCTAAAATAATGAAAAAAAACTTTCTTGAATTAAAAAAATTATTGGGAATTATTTATTAATGTTTAAAAAAATATATAAAAATTCCCACATTCAATGCAGTAAAATAAGTCTGTACAATATTCTACAATTTTTTACATTTTGCACGCCATTAAAAAATATCCCAATAAACTTTGTAATTACTTTGCACAATTTTTTCTTGAACTTAACATAACTTTAACGCTCATGGTTAAGTTAATTAACTTTCCAGTGATATCAACAAAAGTGTCGCTGTATCAAAATCATTTAAAATCAAATGGCAAATTTTATGGCAAATTCAAGTTTATTATTTATATTTTTTTTCAGTTTCAAAAAATTACAAAAAAATATACACAATATGGTTTGCGAAACTAGAGTTGTTTAATAGTCACAAGTCTCAAGTCAAGCCCAAGTCCAAGTCCAGACTTTTTTTTTTTTTCAAAAGTCTTACCAAAGACTTAAATTTTTTTTTCCAAAAATAAATTCCAAGCCCAGGCTTTAAAATTTTGAATACTGAAGAAGAAATTTATGCTAAAACTGCAAGATAATTTTAATATTTGGCAAATCTGTTGCATTAGAAAACCCAAGAGTATATAAATTTTTCGATATGAAGCCTGATTTAGCAAATTTAAAAAAAAATTCTGGACTTGGACTTTTTTGTTGGGACTTTGAAGCAACTCTGGGCGAAACTTAAAAAAATTGAAATGGAAAAATTCTAAAATAATGAAAAAACATTTTTCTTGAATTAAAAAAATTATTGGTAATTATTTATTAATGTTTAAAAAAATATATATAAATTCCACCACTCAAAGCAGTAAAGTGTCTGTACAATATTCTTCAATTTTCTGCATTTTGAACACCATAAAAAATTATCCAAATTTGCACAATTTTTTCTTGAACTTAGCATAACTTTAACGCTCATGGTTAAGTTAATTAACTTTCCAGTGATATCATCAACAGTGTCGCTGTATCAAAATCATTAAATTTAATGACAAATTCAAGTTAAATATTTATATTTTTTTTCAGTTTCAAAAAATCCAAAAAATTTTTTTTTAAATAAAAAAAAAATAGAGCAGATGATATGAATTAATAAAAAGTGATATGGTGATCCCCTGAAAAAAATTCTCAAATAATGAAAAAAAATTTTTTCTTGAATTAAAAAAATTATTGGTAATTATTTATTAATGTTTAAAAAAATATATAAAAATTCCCACACACACACTCACACACATATATATATATATATATATTTATATATTAATTAATCAAGACTAGCAAAATCCGTTCTCTTTTAATTTAAATTACAACTTTACATGTTCCATTAACCAAGACAAACCAACTGTTGTTAAAAAAACCCACAAATTGTTCTAATAGTACACAATCTGAATGTAATCAGTGGGCACATATCCGCGGTCGCCGTTCAACTTTTGCACCAGAGTCCATCCATCGCCACTGTCCCTCTCGAGCACATTCAACGACTCGTTCTCCTCAATACTAATCGAATTCTGCACATTGCCATCAAACGAGTACATAACCAAGGCGGTGCCGATCACACCGTCCACGTCCGTCTCATACACACGCACCCCATTCACACCATCCACACCGTCCACATGATCCACATGATCAGCGCTCGGCGAGTCGTAGTTCTCATCGTCGTCCTCGTCGTCAAACGACTCGCTGTTGTTGCTGCTGACCAGCGGCGCCATGCCAACCCCGCTCACCGCATACGCACTCTCGCACTGTTTAGCGGCCGGGGTCGCCGGCGCCGACCATCCCGCACTAGTCACGGACGCCCGACTCGGCGACTGATAAATATGCTGATGCTTGGACAAAGTGCCCGACGAACTCGAGCTCGAACAATCGTACTGATGGTACACACTCGTCTGCGTAGCCTGGGCCAAACTCTGCTCCACTTGCGCCAACATCTCTTCATACATCATCAGCTGTTTGTGCAAATTGTCCAGCTTTTGATCATTATTGCACAGCGCTTGTTCGGCCGAGCTAGAGTCGCCAAATTTTTCGTTAGTCGAATAAATATCCTTGAGCTTAAGAAGACCTAGTCGCTCTTTCTGCTGTTTGTCAATGTCGGCATGAGTGGCCGCTATTTTTTTGACAAGATCATTTTTCATTTGAGCCGGCGGCAGTTCGTTTGCGTCCTCGGGCCTAGTGATGGCGCCGGCGGCCGCAAACAACCCCTTGATCCGGTTCAAAGTGCGGTACTTTTTGTGCCGATTAATTGTCTGGTTATTACTAATTGACGAACTGGACGAGTTGGAGTTGTTGGAGAGAACTGTTTGATTTAAGGTGTGGAGCGATCGATTGTCTTTGCTCTTTGCTTGCTTTAGATCGTCGAATAGGTGGTCGGCGGGAAAGGAGTAGCCGGTCTTGTAGAGCGAGACGAGCAGGTCGGAGTCGTGGTCGGAGTCGACGGCGCGGGCGGCGGCCTCGACCTCGGCCAGACACTTTCCGATGCGGGGCACCACCTCGAGCTCGATGGCGGCGCAGTCGGCCACACACTGTTTGAATTGGAGGAGGCGGCGCTGTTCGATGCTCTGCAGGGCGTCTAGCACGGCCGGCAGCTGCTCGGTATAGTAGGCGTTCTTGGCCCGGTTGGCCTCGTACAACTGCTTGCCGTAGTCGGCCTCGGCGGCGTCAAAGTGCCGTTTCTTTTGCTCGCACACGCTCTTCTGCTTTTTGATGTCGTTTTTGCTGGCCGAGTCGTCGTTTTCCACTTTGGTCAAAAGTTCGTCGGCTTTTTCCATTTCTCTGAACGATTTTTCGTATTTGACGCGGCACTTGTCCATTAGCTCGTCGTGAGCGACGTGCACGGCCAAGTGTTTGTCTCTGTCTTCGATGCACTTGCGACGCTCCTCCTTGAGGCCCTTGACGACGAGACCGAGCCGGCCGAGCACCCGTTCCTGTACGTTCTCGGCGATTAGCTCGTGCTGGCCGGCCATGTCGCGCGTCTCGCCGAGCACCCGCGCAAAACACTGTATGTGGGTGGCGCTAGGAGTGTGCAACACAAATAGAGATGGGAGTTAGTTTGGTGAATGAATGGGCTTACCTGTGGTCGTCGGGCTCTTTTCGTTTGGGCTCGTAGGATTCGCATAGTCTGCGCAGACTCTTGGCGTACGAGTTCTCGATGGAGCATCGTTTCTTCCAGAAGTCTTCGTACTTTTCGCAGAATTCAAGTCCCTTGTGCACGTGGTTGGCTATGTCGTCGAAACGGTCCCATAGTTCGCTACCCCAGCGCATCCTTTTTTTTTCGTTTGTTTGTCGTGTGTGTGTGTGTTGGCTCTTCACGTGAGCAAATTTTTCATTTATCTATGGCTAATTTGATTTTAATTAGTTTAATTGGTTTGTTTGGAATGATGGTCGCAATTTTTTTTTTGATTGCTTATGCAAAATGGATAATTTATTCGCAGCTAAATGCAAATTTTGATGCTCCTACTTAAGTTTTTCAAAGCATACATTGCAAATGCTTCATGCAATGTCTGTTCAATTAGTTTGCGCTAGACAAGTAATTGAATGACCTTAATAGAAGAAAGAAAAAAGCGTTCATTTACGGACCGATAAAAATAACGTGATTAGACATGTTTGCCAGCTAACTAAAAGACACGTAAATTATCATTCGGGTTAGAGAGGTTTTCTTTATTTAGCTTTTCTAGAGTAAGGTTAAACTTAATTTTTCTAAATTTAAAATAAATATTTACAAAACTTATTTATGTTTTGTGTCAAAATAGAAAATAATGAAATGATCCTTATCCAAACATTTTGAATTGTTTGATATTTTCTATTTTGTCAAAACACTTGTCTTACGATTGAATATTAATGGCAATCATGCAAACTTGAAAAGAATCCAACTCTTGATTATCTTGGCAAATATGCAAATATTGATGAGAACGCTGATTAAATTCATTGTACACATTAGAACATTAACATTTTTGAAACTATTTTTATGCAGCAATATGCTGGGATTTTTGCATCAAATTAACAAAATAAAAAGTTGAAAAAACATTTTTTTTTTAAATGTAAAAACAAAAATTTTGTCTAAAATTTAAATAAAATTAGTAGAATTTTTGAAAAAAAAATTAAACAAAAATATGCTTCTGATCCATTGGATTCATGCAAAAAAGCTCTGCCAACAATTGCTTATTTAATTTTAGTAATTTAAAGCAAATTGTGGAATATTTATTTTTAGGGCCAGACAAGCTCCAATTTTTTCTTGAAAAACAGAGCAAAAAAAGCTCATAATTATTATTACTAACTGCAAGGTGTTAGAAATTCCAATAAAAGTGTATGCATAAAAGTATAACTTATTTTCTATTTGATTCTAAAAAATTAAAAAAAATAATCAATTTTTTCGAAAAATTTTTCGGTGGCATCTCAGAAAGTTAACAGTCCAGGGTGAAACTGCCAATTTAAGTTATTGAAATTTTTATAAAAATTCATCTTTTTATTAAAAAAAATCAAAAAGTTTATTGATCATAATTTTTTAAAGAGAAAAAATTTTAATTTTAAAAATACATGTTTATCTTAGATTTTAGTTATGGATAAATTCGAAAAAGAAGCTTCGCTTAACTAAAATTTCTTGCTTGACAAGTCTCCTAAAAATAATTTAGTCCTTTTAAGAGGGTATCCAGATAATATTATTTAAATTTTTTCTTAAGTAAACTTAAGTTCTCAGGTAATTGAATTAATTTTAACAAAAAATAAAAATTTGAATTAATTTTAACTTAAAGTATCCAAATAAAAAGCTCCTCACTGGAGACATATGTGATCTTAAAAAATTTTTAGAATATCATGATTGCATAATTAATAAAAACATAGTAAAAAATTTAAATTACTTTTTTATTTCCTTCATGTATTTTTTCAGACCTACTGAAATCACAAAAATTATATCTGAACAATTTTGATAGATAAATAACAAAAATAAATTGATTTTTACAAATAGCAAACATTTGAAAAGATTAGTAAGGCTTGATATAAATAATTCACCAATATTTTTGAAAAATCACCAATTTTGATTGAACATCATAAAAATGACATATCGTTTATAAAATGAATTTTTGATAACAAAAATAAAGGCTACCCATAAAAAATTATAATTGAATATAAAAGTTTTTAAAAAAGTTTATGCTCATCATTTGCTTATTTGTATTTCTGAGTATAAAATATGACATATTTCTAAAATCAATCATTTTGAAATTTAAAAATATTTTTATAAATTTAGAAAAAAAAACTTGAATAAATAATGAATGCTAGGGTAGATAACAAATTTTGCTTTTATTTTTTATTTATACAAATTTTGAAAATTCATTAATTTAAATTTTTTTTAATTAAGGTTTTACATTGTTTTGGTAATTAACACTAATTTTTTTATCATTTAATAAAATTTACTTTAAAATATTTTAATAAATAAACCACCTTTTTAAAAAAATCTTTGTATATGAAAAATTTTTTTGACATATAACAATAGAATTTTTTCAGCTATTTCTAAAATGCTTGATCTGAAAAGCGATTCCGATAGTAGTTTCGTTGAAAGAATGGACACTCAAAACACTCAAGCGATTGCTCTAAAAGGCATCTTGAAGTTGATGGTCAATTCAAAATATCATTTCAAATCAAAACGTTTATCTTTAGATATTAAAATAAATCTTTGATTTGATTTAAATAATTTTAATGAAACATGATTGAAATGTTATTTAGATTTAAAAAATAAAAAAAACTGAATAAACATTTTCACAATCCATTGTTAAAATCGGTTTATATATTTAAATTTATTTGCTGATTTTTTGTAAAGTTTATCTTCATTTTATCACTTATTTGGAATTTATTATTTGAATTTCTTTTTTAAAAATTTAATTTTGAATGCTAGATACAAATACTTTCGAAAAATTCAAATAAACTTTACAAAAAAATCAGTCAATAAATTAGAGCTAGATAAAAAGCTGGATTAATTATTATTATTATTATTATTTATTTATTAGTTCAAAGCAGACTTGTGCGTAAGTCACTAAGTCAAAGTCAAAGTCAAGTCACGGACTTGACTTAAGATTTTTTTTTTTAAAGTTAAGTCATTTGACTTGACTTGACTTAGAATGACTTGAATTTTTTTTGGGAAAGTCAATATAAAACGATATCCAATCCTAATTATGATTCTTTAAATTTTAATGTTGTAAATATTAGAAAATTAATTAGAAGATTTTTTTATCAAATTCCTTCGAAAACACAAATTAAATTTTTTGAAATTCAAGTCATTCTAAGTCAAGTCAAGTCAAATGACTTAACTTTAAAAAAAAAATCTTAAGTCAAGTCAAATCTTTGACTTAACCAAAAAATGACTTAAAAATGACTTTATTTTTTGACTTACGCACAAGTCTGGTTCAAAGCCTCGTAGGCAAAAAAGATAAAAAAAAAAAGAAAAATCTTTGTACAAATTATTTTTTTTTTATTAATTAAATAATTTTGGGTTTCCCCAGGGTTTTTACGAATAGCTTTAGCCTTCGTTTAAACCCTCTTGTCACGATACAATGTAAAAAAATTTAGCGATATTTTGTAGAAAATTATTATATAAAAAATAATTACAAAAAAAAAAAAAATATTAAAATTTTAACTGAAATGAGTTTGATTCGAATAAAACAATTGTACAAATTATGATTACGTATAAAAGTCTATTTTCACTAGATCGTTTAATAGTTTAAAAAAGTAAAAATATTCTAAGCTGAGTTCCATATTTATTTTTATTTGCGAGCACAAAAACTTAATTGAGTTAATCGAGTAAAGTGGGTTAAGATAAAGACCAAAAAGAATAAAAAATACGCCGAAGATATTGCGGTTTGGAAGCCCTTTCAACAATTAAGATCAGGCTGTTGAGAGCATATATAAATGATTAATACAAACTATTATTTACTTTTTTTATTTTACTTAACTTTAATTTTTTATAGTTTTTTTTTTTTTTTTTTTTTTAAACTCTGAAGGAGCATTAGCTTGGTACAGATAAACAAATAAATAAATAAAAATAAAAAATTGACAAATCTTAAGATATTAAGATTTTTGTCGGACTCAAAATGTGAAGTTACAGTGGAAAATTTTATTTTATTGAGAGTTTTTTTAAAAATTTTGTAAAATTAAATTTATGTTTTATAGGTATAAGTAAATTTTTACAAGTAAAGTTTAATGAGAGATAAAATAAGTAAATGCCATTAATTAATATTGTTAAAAAATTAAAACGTCTGAAGAAAAAAATTCTAGATTCTAAGTCTATTATTACAAATAAGTTTTTAAGTTAATAAAATAGAACCGCTAAATGACCACAATATTGCTTGAATCAAAATAATTCAAAAGGCTGCCTTCGAGTTAAAAATTAATTAAAATATAGCCTAAAATTGATTCTGAAAATAAAAAAAAATTTGGAGGCTAAATTCTGAACAAAATCTCATTTCATTTCAGTGGTAAATTTTGAAAGATTCAACGAAAAGCATTGTGAAAATTAAAATAATTAGAAAAAATAAATTATTTTAATACTAACACTAAATAAATCAAGTCTATTGAATCAAAAAGAAAATTCAAAACTGAGAAATTACAATTAATTTTGCATTTTATATACCTTATGAGGTTTAAGATTTAAAATACTTTCTAGGTTAAAGAAAATACCTGTTATCAAAGAAATAATTGAATTGTAAATTTTAAATAAAAAAAAAGTAAAATTTAGCTTTTTCTTAAGTCTAAATTTTTTTTATTTCTTCCAACTGAAGTATTCAAATGCATACAGTGTCACGAAAAATATTAAAATCTACAAAATATTTTTATTTAATTAGATATTGAAAAAACTAGCACCAAACTTGATTTTTAAAATAAATTCACATTTTTCAATTAATCAAGTAATTTTATATGGACGTTAGTAAACTATAACCATAAAAATAGTAAAACATACCACAAATTTAATAATACAACCACTAATTTAGAAATAAATTCACACATTTTAATTTTTTTCCATTAATTTAATAAAAATACTACAATTATCTTGATCAAACAATATTTTTAATAAAAATTCCCTTATATTCGATTAAAACTCCACTAATTAAGTAAAAAAAATTCAATAAACTTGATAAGCGACAGTTAACTCTTATACTATTTAAACCAGTAAAATGAAAGTTTTTTTCATTCAAAAATGTCTGAAACACAGTCAAAAGAAAGCATTTTAGAAGATCCATTAGACCAAACTTTAGATGACACTGATCAAGATTGGGACGACGTGTTAAAACCACAAAATCAAAAAAAACGAGTTCGAAAATTTAAATCACAAAAAATTTCACACAGAGCCAATTATTGATAAAAATGATCTATTAGAAGCTTACAAATGGAACGTCAAAAAAAAAACAATACAACATCTTGGCGAATTTTACATGGTTAAAAGTGGTAAAGACAAAAATTCAAAAAATTTGTCACGTGATGACTGCAAACAATTTTTACAACGCTTAGATGAAAAACCTTGGGACAATTTCAACCAAATGGTCAATGATGTTTTTAGTATTCGTTTGATTAAATAAAATCAACAAAATTGGAAAAACACAACTTGTACATGTGTTGATTGGTTAAAAAACTACAAATGCTATCATACAATTGCAATTGCGTATCGTCTCAAATTGGTCAATTTCAATAGCATTTTTATGGATCAACCAATATGCAACAAAAGAAAGAGAGGGGCTGCAAAAAAAACTTTAAAAAGCCTACAATACCAACCTTCAGATTTAGTTAGTGATGAAGAAGAAACTAATGATGAAGAAAATGGTATCGAAGAAGAAATTACACAACCGAATAAAAGGATTCGTAATAATATACCAACAACAAGCTCAGATGTACCAACAACAAGCTCAAATAAATCAACTTCTAGTCTCTCAAACTCTGAAAATATTTGCAAAAAATGTAATATGCCTATGAAAAAAAAGAAATATTTCTACTGTATTAATAAATGAAAACAATAATTTTTTTGGTGGAATTTTGAAACAAACAATAATTATTTTTGTGTAACTTTAATGAATTTTTTGGTAAATCTATTAATAAAATGGTAAAAAAACTAAATTTGTATTATTTTTAATTATTTTGAGGATAAATAATTAAAATTAAGATAAAAATACTGAAAATATGATAATTTTATTAAATTTGTGGTATGTTTTACTATTTTTGTGGTAATTTTTAACTAATTTTGAGGTATTAAAATATTATCGCTCATTTTATATCTTATCCGTTCTCTAAATTATTATTAATAAAGTGTAATTTGGTAACATAAAAAAAAAAATTTAATTTTTTAAAATGTCTGAAGTCAACTCCTTTCCTTTTTAAAAATTTAAACTTATTTATAAGTTAACGACTTCACTTGACTTAAGATTTGGGACTTAAAAACAACTCTTCTAATTTAAACATGAATTAAAAATTTTAATAGAAAAAAAGAAAAAAAGGAATTTTTTTTAAAATCTCTGATAATAAAATTCGAATTTTACAAACTAGACTTTTTATAAAACAAACTTCTTTAAATCTATTTTTTCTAAATGAAAATTTAACATTTCTTATAATTTAAAGAATTTTATTTAATTATTTGGTTGCATAATAACCAAGGGTTAGATTCGATTCTTTTAATTTTTTAAGTCTTTTCTTTTAAAAAACTCAGGTAGCTTATTCTTTTTTATTCACCTAAATAAGACAAGTCGGAACTTCAATTTTCAAACTTTTTTTTTTTGAGCGTTTTTGGAAGGACCTAAAATTTTTGCCAAAAAACTTAATAAATGATAATTTAAGCTTTTTCGGAAATAATGCTATTTTTTTTGGAAATTTATTTTATTTTAAAAAATGAAATTTGAATAATTTTGATTATTAATAAAATTATTAAGTGTTTGAATAGTTTCTAAAATTAAATTAGTCTACTTAATAAAAGTGATCAAAAAATGATAACCTTATAAATTTTTTTACCACAATTTTCCTTTTTTTACTAAAAATTCTAATTTTCGAATAAAAATGTTTTTTTTTTGTCATATTTTCAAAAATTATCGACATTGTACCATTTTCAAAAAAAGGTTAATTCATGGTGCAGTGAATGAACAATAATTTTCTTTAACTTATATATTTGTAAATTAACTTATCTTTTAGTAAAAATATTAAAAAAAATATCAGGCTTTGTTTTTTTACGAGAGGAAAAGAAAACAAAACATAATAAAGAAATTAAAATAATATTATAAACTTTTTTTATTTAAAAAGAAAATTTTGACGTGAAATTTAATATTTTAACTAAAAAACGAGAGAAAGACATACTTTTTTCAATTTTTTTTTCTAAGAAAATAAAAATAAAAACTTGGAAATCTGAAACCTAAATTTAGAAAAAAAATTTCAAAATTTTTGACATACAGTGATGGTCATCCTAAATATGTGGTGTTAATGTCGCATTTTTGTTTAGAACCTCATATGCAATTTTTTAAATAATTAAATTTTTTTGAAAACATTACACCTCTATGTAAAATTTTCTTTAATAAAAATTATTTTTTTTTGTTTTTTCTAATAAAAATTTTTTATTTATGTCGTCTTCACTTTTTTTTTTGTTTTTTCTCTACCTTTCTCCTTTTTTAAAAGTAAATTTGTGAAATTACTGTTCAGTTAGTAATTACGTAAAACAAATTTTTAAGTTCTAAGTATTTTATTTAATGTAGATTATAGGTCTCACTGACTTCTAACTTATTTTTTTAATAGTTGACATTGCCTATTATTAACCTTTATTACTAGTTTGTCAAGCTGAAGTTTTTAATGCTAAAAGATTGTTTAATTGTCCTAAATTTAGAGACAAAGCCTAAGGTACGAGACAGGTAGCTAATTAGTTATCGAATGGTGTTGGTCAAGAGATGGTGAATTGAAACTTTAATGGTCAATGTATGAAAAATCCGATGATGTTTTAAAAAAAAGTTATTATATTGTTCATGAATTTATTAAGTCATTGTTTCGTATAACGAGCTTCTTACCTAGAACTGATTTTACAAGCAATACAAAAAGAAAATAATTTAAGCTTGATTTAACATCAGAAAAAAACAAAACAATTAACTTTCTTTTCATAATTTGTTTTATCAAGTATTACTTATTATATGGAAATAAATCAAGAGTTTTTTTATCTATATAGCGTATTAAATAATTTATTAAAAGTTAATTATGACTTCGGATGACTAATTGTGTAAATTCTTTGAAAAATTAGGAATATTTTTAAAACTAATTTTATTTTGTAATTTGAATTTTTTAATTTTTATAATATAAATGTCAATGTGACTTAAACTTAAATAAATAATAATAATAATAATAATTGTTTTTAAATATTCATTTTCACTTAAATTAAATTATTTAATCTTGTATAATTAGAATATGAGCTTTAAGAATATGAGTCTATTTTAAATGATTCATTATCATAAAGCTGATATATGGGTCAGAAAAGATGACCAACATACCATTGTTTTTATAAAGCTACATAAACAGTAGTCAGGCCTTTACGATCAAGTCACCATCGATAAGTCACATCCGACAATTTTAACTAAATAAAATAACAAAATTTATTATTTAAATTTAAAATTAATTAAAGGGTTAAATAACGAGGTCCGGTGGCGTATCTCTGGTTTAAGGATTCAGGTATGTGTACCAAATTGGAGAACTATTCGTAAATATTTAATTGAATAAGAGTTGCCAAAAATCTGGGTATTACGATGGTTGTATCTGTCTGGTGAGTATTTTTGACAGTAATACTTAAATTTAATTTAAAAAATTTTTATTTTTGAAAATTAATTGTGTTATTTCATTTAGTTAAAATTGTCGGATATGACTTATTGGAAGTGACTTAATTGGAAAGGTCTGCCAGGTCTTTAGAGGTGTATTCTACTTAAGCTTGTTAATTTTTAGCTACCCAAAATCTTGGCAGATTGTTTGGAATTAAAATTTCTAATAAAAATTAAAAACATTAGGGAAAGGCTGATCTAAGAAGAAGTACCGAGTTAATTATTTAGGAATCATTATTATTTCTATCTCATTTATATTTTTTTTTATATATTATTAGTTTTTCTTGGTACAATACTTTATTTGGTTTTTATTAGTGTTTAACTATTTATATAGAAAGACTAAGACTTAAATTTTCAATTGCTTTAGCTGGACGTTACAACGTTGCAGCTTGTGGATAAGATCCACGCGGTATTATGGTAATCTAGTCTAAAGGGGTTATGGGTTAATAGTATGACCGAATTTGAAAACCCCCTATATCTCCTCCATTTTTAAAGCTACTTCCAAAAAAAATATCTCAATATGTAGAGGCAGTGACGCTATTAATAAAATTATTATATATAATAGATATTTTTAATAATTAAAAAATTATAAAATTATTTTCTCTCTCTCTCTCCCTCTCAGAAAAATTATTTTTTTCAAAACCATGTTTTTATTTCAAACATAAAAAAAAGCAAATTGATTAAAAATAAGCTTAAAATGTTACAGAACAAAGACATTCAAATGGTTATCTTGTGAAAAGTGCTCAAATTGGGTTTGTTTTAGTTGTTTACCAAAAGAATTAAAAAAAAACAAAAAAAGAATTTTTATATGATGATTTTAAAGAATAACTTTTCCTTTTTTTAGACTTCTTTCAACTCACTCTTGCTTTGTTTCGAATAAGATTAAATTAAATTAAATTAATTAAATAATTTTATTAGAAAATTCAAAAATAGAGGTATTAAGAAAGAGGACGATGATATCGAAAAGACGGTCTAATGGTAAACGTGGTATTTGTTTATTATCTTTTTGTGCATTGACGAGTATTAATTTAATAAATCCCGCTATGCTGTGGTCATTTTTATGACTAGAAAATAATAACTTCTGTTGAAAAATAGAAATTTTAACTGGGAATATTTTATTTTTCAAGGGTTTTCTTTAAAAAAACCCAAACTCCTGTTATAACCCAAGTTTAATGTCATATTAAATTTTAATTGGGAATATTTTATTTTTCAAGGATTTTTTTAAAGAAAACCCTACTCACTTTGTCATGTCAAAAAAATTTTCCTTAAAAAAATATAAAAATTTCATTTGGTGAGTTTTTTTTATGATGGAGATTCCTAGCTTGATATCAAAATTAAAAATAGTATGGAATTTTTGGATTTCTGGAAAAATATGAATAAAAAAAAATTAGATTTGGTAAAGTATTAAATTACTAAAAGAAACAGGGTCTAATAAAAAAATGCCAAAAAATACTAAAAATGGAAAAAGGAACAAGGTCCATAAATTTTTAAAAATATCGAAAAGTACTAAAACTCAAAGATTAACGTCCAAAACGACACAGCTTAAAGTATCCAATATTTCATATTAATAAAAACTATATCAAATTATTAATTGTTAAATAAATAATTTTAAAGAGAAAATAATTATAAACCTTTATATTGTTTAAGACTAGAAACAAATTGCTGGTCAACTTTTGAACAGCCAAGTCACCACAGCGCCTAATTAAAACCTTAAGCTCCTTTTGCTAAACAATTTAAATCTACTATTGAGTGAGATTTATTTGATGAAGGACTTGCCAACTAAGAAGTAAGAAGACCAACCGAGCTTAATATCTACTTGTATCCAAGCTAAGCCTTACGAACAATCGCAAATATTAGATAAGAATTAACTGATTAGAAATTGACCTAAAGAATATGATTTTAATTTTGGCAAGTGTTTGTTTTAGATTTATAGTTTTAGTTTAAAAAGTGAATTATGAGCAAAATTTGCATTTATAATTCATCCCGGTTCATTCTCAACTAGTATCAACAAAATCTGATTTTATTGCATTTGATTGTTTTTAATTATCGGAAAACTTATCTTATTATTTAACTTTTGTGTGGCTGACCCCATTTTAAAAAATAATTTAAATACCTTATTCGTTCTGAATCTGACTAAAAAAAAATTGAATCGATTTCTAGACCTAATTAATCATTTGTGAAGCAAGTCCGCTTCTTTTCTTACACTGCCGCCCCAATTAATCACATTCCATAGCGTCTGATCTTTATGTCGACTTGAATAAATTTAATTTAAATCTTCTAATTTAGATAAATAATAATTCATGATAATAATTTGTTAGTTGAAAAACTTAGCATTTTTTATCTACCAAATTTTTATCACTAATTTTATGACTAATTTTTTATTATTTTATATTTTGAAATAAATGAAATTCTCGTGAAAAAAAATTTGTTTATTTGTTTAATTAATCAAAGTTTTTACGCTTAGCGCACTTGATGTCAATGAGCCAAGTTAAAATGGACGATGGCTTTTGACGAATAAAAAAAAAACTATAGAATAAAGAAAAAATTAATAGAATTAGAAAATAAAATGTAGCATAAAAAAAATTTTATTTATTTTTTTCTAATTTTCAATTGTCATATTTTTTTTGAAAGTAAGACTTATACATATACACATTCTGATTAAAAACTTCAAAAAACTTAATTTTTTTCAATTTTTTTAAAAAATGCCTCATTTTTAACGCTTTTTTAAGAGAAATAAAAGAGAGAAAAAACATTAAACCCAAAAGTTGTTCCAAATTTTCTCTAGTTTCAGAATTCGCAAAAATAATCGAGGGTAATGGGACTAGATAAAAATTAACCAAAAAAACGTGTTAAATTTGAGCTTTTTTTGAAAAAAATTCTAAGATGAATTTTTTTGGAAGATAAAAATATCATTTTACACTCTTTCAGTTGATATGTGATTTTAACATGCTTTATGAACTTCTAAGATAGCGTGGACGTTTTGCATTTCCTGATCCTTATTAAAAAAATTAAAAACGCCAAAAAAAAAGTTAGAATGGGATAAAGTCAAATCATTTACCATTAAGTTGAGGATGAGGTAGTTGATTTAAATAAATAAGCAAAAATAAAACCAGATCGTCCACCCGAGGTAAGAACCAATTTAGAATATGATTGATTTTTTTTACTCTTGTTATTATTTTTTATTCATGAAAGTATTCTAAGAGATATATTTTTATTCTATAGTTCAAATTAAATTGAATTTAATTGAAATCTAATAATTTGTTTTTTATACTAAAATAAATAAAATTTTGTTTATACAGTCAACTCTCTTTAATTCGGTTATGCTTTTATCCGTATTTCTCTTTTATTCGTATCAAAATTAAAGGCTCAGGGCTCTATGTAATACTCTTGCATGGAATTTTTTTTTAAACCGGATTTTGTTATACGGATTATTTCGACATTCGTACAAAATTTTTTACACTTTGCTAAGTTAAATCATTTATTATTTTTATGTTAATCCGTACATAAAAAAAATACCCTTTGATAAGGCGTTTGAAGGATTTAAAATGTTTTGTAAATATATAGAAAGTTCTAGTTCATTTAATGATAAGGATTCTGAAAATTTATCTTATTTTAAAAACCGTGTAATTTTTTTTAAAAATACCGTATTAACTCAAACTAAATTAGACAATTTTATTAATCACGAAAGTCAAATTTTTATAATATATTTAAATTGATTAAATTTCAAAAAGTTGTTTTTTTTTAATAAAAATTTTGTAAATTAATCCGTATTTTTTTAAATTTTAAAAGAGATCCAGTTTATTCATTTAATCGTATAATTTAATCCGGATTGATTTTTAAAAGGGCTATTTTAATACGAATTAAAGAGAGTTGACTGTACTACAAAAAAATTTTTTTGTTCTATAGATAATTTTTTTATTCGTCAAAAGCTTTTTCCCAGTTAAAATCAGTATGGGAAAATTTTAAAAAATCTGCCTCGATGACAAAGAAAACTTTTATGCATCTAAAATGCTTAACACTATACAACACCATAATGTAATCAACACCAACACTTTAATGTAATCTTTTGTACATCTATGATTATTTGAGAAATCTTTTTACCTTTAATCGGCCCTCACCTCTAGAAACATGATGATGCATCAATTAATAGAAATACATTTTAGAAATTTACTCAGGGATTTTTAGCCAGAGAAATAATGTTACAACTTTAATTTAATCATAAAATTGTTTAAAAAAAAAACAAAAAATTTTTTTAAAATAAATAAATTTAAGTTGATTTTATGAAAAAAAAATTGAATAAATTTGAAAAATTAATAACCAGAGTTGCTTAAAAGTCACAAGTTTTAAGTCAAGTCAAAGTCAAAGACTTGAATTTTTTTTAGAGCCGTGACTTTACTAAAATTTTGAGATAAAAACAAGTCTGTTAATAATTAACAAAATTAATTTTATTTTCAAAAGAAAAGTCAGGCTTTTGGAAAATTTAAAATAATTGGTCAATTTTTTGTCTTTTAAATATTAAAAGAGATTAATATTCTGGGAAAAAAAATTCTACGAAAAAATTTCAATCTATGATTTTTGCTTTATTTAATGCTTTAAAAAAAAATTGTTTGAAATAAATATTCTATAAGAAAAAAATTCTATTAATTGAACGTTCACTCTTTCGCTTTTAATACCATGGTTAATTTTATGACCAGTTTTTTAAATTAAGATTATATCTTTTAATTTCAATTTTTTTATTTGTTCTGAATGTTAATAATAAAGTTAAGATATTGAATTCTTTATTTTAACGCTTTTTTCAACAGAAAAATACTAAAATTACATAAAAGTAACTTTAAGTTGGGTGATCATAAAGTTAAGATAAAGTTACCTAATTTTTAAATATAAAGATTCATGATTTTGATAATTTCATTGAAAACAGATTTTTTAGTGCTAGCTCTTTAAATTCATTAAATTTTGAACAAAAAATATGGACTAAACAAATATTTATTCGGCTTAATTATTTAATTTATTTATTAGGCTTGTATTTAAATGATCAGATCAAACTACCACCACCAGCATAGATGTACCAATCGGTTAAAAAATAAAATGAGAAAGACCAAATTAGGCAACTAGTTTTATTAAAAAATTAAATTTTTTATTTTTGCTAGAAATTATTTTTTTATTTAAAAAAAAATTAAAAAATTAATAAATTTTACTTTAAATATTTAAATTAAAAACTGATTTATTCTGAATAACGGGTGAAGCATAAGTAAATGGGCAAAAGTTTAGTTAACTTGCCCGATCATGGAAACGATCAGTAGATACTCTATATATATATTTATAAACTACTAAACATTAGCTATTAAATTACAAAAAATGTTTTTTTTAAATGGGAATTTCTGTATTTCACAAATGACAAAATCCGATCTTGTGGCGCACTTAACAAAGCAAGGAATTGCTCGAGGCACAATATATAATGCGATCAATCGTATTCAAATTGGAGATCCTCTACTAAATTTTCTTTATCTTTTTACAGATTGAAAAAAAATTAAGTAATAACAAAGTTATGGTCTTTTTTAGGTTTTTGTGCGTTCAATTCATCAATTTGAGCATCTATATCCACGAATGCTTGATTAAACGCCTTCTCCCATTTATATATGAGTATCATCAAGATCTTGACAACACTTTTTGGCCTGACTTAAAATCTGCTCACTATTCTTTTCTTAGCACAATATGGATGAACGAATATGTAAATTATGTGACCATGGGGTTAAAATCCCTTATGGTGGGGGTCAAAGCAAAGCTCAGAAAAATCAGCCGCGATGAAGTTTTTTAATTATTTAAAAATCATAATTCTATTAAAAATTAAATTTTTTAAAACATAAAAAAAACAGAACTTAATGTCATTTTTATTTTTTGAGATATTCGCTTTTAATTTTTGTCTATTTACTTATGCATCACCCGTTATTTTACGGATCGGAAAAAAATGATGTTGTGAATTTCGAATACGAATTGTACAAAAATTTTTTATTTTATGATTAAAAAAATAAAAAAATTAAAAAAAATAGAAAAAATACCGCAATATAGTTCAACATACTTTGTTGCACCTTTTTTACCTAAACTAAAATTCTAATTTTATTTTTTAATGGTAAATCAAATCAATACTCTATGTAAATTCTATTGATTCTTTATTTTTTGTCTTTTTTTTGTCCCATATTGTCGGATTTTTTCTTAAATTTTTAACTAAGTTTTAATTTTCCAAAAAATCAAGAATTTTTGTTCAATTTGTATTTTTAATTTACAATACCAGAAAATCAATTTAAAATATCAGCTAGCGGATTGCAAATTTTTGTGTAGCCATTAAACAATTTTTATTAATTAATAAAGGGAGGTATTTAATCGATCTCTAAAATTACTTAATCGATCACTAATATTTTTCTATCTCTTATTTTACTAAATACCCTTAACTTATATTTATTAATCTGTCTCCTAAATTAAATAAAACAGCAACTAATTTTACTTAAAGTATCTCTTATTTTTATTTATTAAATTGATTAAAAAAAAAAAGAACTATATAAAATTTCAAAAAATTTCAAATAAAATGATATCTTATAAGTTTTTTCTTGGTCTACCTCTACCTCTCTTTAGTGGAGCTTCTACTTTCTTACTTATATCACTGCTGGTTGATGCTTGCACTACTTTTTCAGCTTCCTTATCAATTGTTTTTTTGTTCTTTTTTGTTGGTATAACTGTTTCTTGTGGAGTTTCTTCCTCTACTTCTGTTATCTTTCGCATTGAGGTCCTTTTCTCTTAACTAGGTTGCATCGATAATCAACTCTTAAACCGGCCTCAGTTTCACTACTTTTCAGAGAAGACCAAATCTTTTCATTATCTAAACAGTCTTTTGATGCTTCTTGATCGTCGAATGTTCTCTCATAGATCCAGTTCTTCCTGGTTCTTTTCTTTTTATTGGATTCTTGAACCTCGTCTTCAGATTCTGATTCAGAAGTTACATAGTCATCAACTACTCGATATTCACTATCAGACATTTCAATACTTTGATAAAACTTAGATCACAGCTGAGCTATATTCATCATAATCATACTCATCTTCAGTAAATTTAGTGACAAAAAAACTCAGGATACATATTAGAGACATTATTAGAGACAGTCAATTAATCAAATTAATCGAATAAATAATATTATAGATAGAAAAAATAAAATAATATATTTTATTCAGTGATCGTTTAAGTAATGTAAGAGATCGATTAATAATACCTCATTAATAAATAAATAATTTTTTTTTTACTTTAAGTCATTTTGAAAATTAAGATAATTAGTTTTTTTTTAAATCCATTTTTTTCTTGCTAAAATTTATACTCAAATATAAAATTTGTTAAAATTTAAATTTAAAAATCAATTTAATTATTTAAAATATTATTAAAATACCTCTTATTCACTAACACAAATCAATTAAAATAGTCTTATTGTTTTAATTTGTCTTACTGTTGAGCTGTAAGAGAGCTGTGTAATTTTTGTTTTTACTAATCCTTGTTGAAATAAATAAAGAACATATTTTTTTCTTTGGACAATTTTTTTTCCATTCACAAAATTGAACAAAAAAAATAAATTTTTAAATTGTGAACTATTGAAAATTATGAAATTAATTATTTAAAAAATGTTCAAGGTTAATCAACAGGCTAGTTTAATTCAATTAGAATTCTACATTAATTAAAAATGAATAAAAATTAAATAAAGTTATTTGAAAAAAATTTAACAACAAGATATTAAATAATTTAAATTTTGGCACAAACTCAAAAAAAATCATATTAATGTTATTGAAAATTGACAGCTTTAATGTTGAAAGCTTCAAGATTGATCTATTCTATAAATGATCTATTGGTTAAATAAAAAACCAAATTTAGAATACAGCTACCATGATTATAAAATCAATTAAAAATTTATTGCATAGAAAATCTAGCTTTCCTTTCTTCTTTTTTTCTTCTTTTTTTACTAACCCTTCTGTATCTTTTTTTTTTAATTTAAAAATTATCATTAAAAGTTTTAAAATAAAAAAAGTTTAAAATTATTTTTTTCGAACACTTCACAAATTATATACCCAGAATTAGGTAAACAAATTTTTAAGTTTATTTTACTACTCTATTCGGCTCTCATTGCTCACTTTCTTATTTATTTTCAAAAAACAAAAAAATAAGAAACTTGTTTTGTAATAAATTTTGTGTTCAGCATTTACAATAATTAAAAACTTGGTTATTTGTGTAAATGCAAAAGTATTGATAAATAAGAAAATTTACAAAATCCAACTAGTCCTTGCCAAACAACTTTTATGTACTCTCTTCTGTTTTTGTATTTGGTAACGAAATTGAAATTTTTGGAGATTCTTAAACATTCATGTTTTGTTGTTGAATCAGCATTTTGTGTAAACTATTAAAAAAATTTTGTCCACGAAGCACAAATTTGAGATCTAGAAAAAACGGTCATTATTATTTTCAAGTTTTTAATTAAAAAAGTGCAAATAATTCTTTTAAGTCACCAAAACTTTAATTGATCTACAAAAGCTCAAGTTTTGTTTGTAATATTTTTAAGATTTAGTTAAACATATAAATTATTAATAATAATATTATTTGTTTTATTAAGTAAATAGATTTTTTTGGAATATGCTTTTCACTAATTCTACCATTTATTTTCTTTTTTAACTTCAAAAAATATAACAGGTGTCCAATAAAGCTTAAAAGCAATATTCTTTTTTTTGAAGAGAAGGTGATTATACATTTTAAAAATAGCAAAATTTAAGATTTAATGTTATATTGGTCACTGGTAAAATAAGTTTACTAAATTTTGCACTTGAAAGTTGTCTTTTTTAAGTCAATTCTAAAAAATTTGAATTTGAATTCTAAACCACTAAAACATCAATTGAAAGTAAAAAAAAATTTTTTTAGATAAATTATTTCAAAACCAGTCAAAAAAATGGGTAAACCGAAACCAAATACCTTGAGAGAGCTAGCTATTGAGCACTTTAAGATTGGGAAGTCTAATCAGGAAATTACTGAAATTTTGTCTTGGAAAGTGTCAGAAAGAACTCTTTAAAGATGGACAAAGGAATTTAGAGACTTTGGTAAAGTTTAACACAATGTATCGCATGGACGTCCTATTACTGCTTCTAATCATATGAATAGAAACATAGTTAAACGACTAGTTAAAATTTATTCCCAAAGATTAATAAGTCTAATATTATTTAAAAATTTTTTTTTTACTTTCAATTGATGTTTTAGTGGTTTAGAATTCAAATTCAAATTTTTTAGAATTGACTTAAAAAAGACAACTTTCAAGTGCAAAATTTAGTAAAAAATTTTACCAGTGACCAATATAACATTAAATCTAAAACTTGATTCATTTTGCTATTTTTAAAGTGTATAATCATCTTCTTAGTCCAAGTATTTTTGAAACAGGATTATTATTTGTAAAGACAGACACTTTTAGTTATAGAATGGTAATGGAGAGTCTTGAATTTTCAAGAAGAATATTATTCATAGTTTTTTGTGTAAAATTCATTCAATCATTCCATTCAAAAAATATTACATTTTATTCATAAAAACCCCTTATTTTGAACTTAATATAATTTTAGCGATTATTGGATGTTTTCAATAATATTTTTTGAACAAAGCATCGGTAAAATTTGACCTTGGTGTCATTAGAGAGCTGATAAAATTCTCTTTTCACTGATATATAAAAATATATAGGTTCTATATCTTTATCTGTGTTAAATTTCATCCGAAACAAACATTCCTTTCATATTTTTTTTTCAATTTAAAATTTCGGTCAAGCTTTATTGGACACCCGTTACAATTCTAAAATTCACTAAAATTTTAAACGATTTAAATTGTCACCAAATTAATTTGATAGAAAATTAATATAATGATTATTTATTCTTGTTTGTTTGGCTTTGTTTGAACCGAGCTAAAGATTTTTCAGATTAAAAAAAAATTTAAAAGCGTAATTTAAAACACTAAAATAAAAATAAAAAATTATTAAAATAATTTTTGAATTTTAGTTTAAATATATAGAAAAAAAAATATCTAAATTTGAACTCGAATTATAATTAAAATTTAATTCATTTTTTAATTTATTTCATTTAAAATTTCAGTTTAAAGAAAAAATTTAAAGAATTATCTGGCAATAAAATGATAATTTTTAATCAAATTGTATGTTTATTTAAAATTAAAAATTAAATATTTTACTATATTTAATTTTCAATTACTATTACAATAATTCCATTTAAACCACTCTAGAGATGTAAGTTGTTGATGTAATGTATCTTTCAGAATTGTTTTTAAGTCACAAGTCTTAAGTCAAGTCAAGTCAATGACTTGAAATTTTTTTTTAGTCAAGTCAATGATTTAATAAATTAATATTTGATACCAATAAAGTAGTTGCTTCCAAATTCCTGGCTGTTAATCTTGACCCATGTGGTCTGTTAATGTAACCAAATTATGAAAAAATTCTTTCAACTGGTCCAAATGAAGCAGATATTGATAAAAATTTTTGTGCAAGTCATAACTTAGACTTAAATTTTTTTTGACTTAGACTTAAAACTGTGACTTAAAAACAACTCTGGTATCTTTACATTTTCATTACTTAAGTAGTGATGACACAATTTTTACATTTAAATAAAATAAATTAACAAATAATACAATAAAATTTCAATTAGAAGAGATCATGGAGATAAAAAAATAAATCTCAAAATATTGATATTTTTTTGACCATTAATATTTCCTGGGATAATTAAAATTAGTTTATATTTTTTAAAATTTAGTGGAAATAACGCTGTTGTCATCATCAAAGTATGAAAAACTCTTTTTTGCCAATTTATATTAATCAAAAAGAATTTATCCTTTTACTGTTATTCTCAAAGTCTATTAAATAACATATCATACAGACCTAAATTAATTTTTCTCATGTAAAAAAAGACAAAAATAAAGCTTCCATAAGATTCAACAAGATTTTTGATTTGATTTACTAAAAAAAAAATGAAAATAAAAATTTTATTTTGGGTTAGAAAGGTGCATCAAAAATTTTATCTTTTCTAAAGAAAAATATTTCCTTACTTGTAAAAAAAAGCAAAGTTTAAATCGCTTAAAATAAATTTGAAAAATCAAATTTTAATTTTCATGCTTTTTCAATATTGTATAAAAAATGTATGTAACTAGATTTCTGTTCATCTAGCTACCAAAGATATCATCCTAGTAAGACTTTTTTTTTTTTTTCAAAAGTCCAAGTCCGGACTACTGAATACTGAAGAAAAAATTTATGCTAAAATTGCAACAAAATTCTGGAAAATCTGTTTGCAAGTTTTTTTTTCTATTTAACTTTTTTCAAATTTTGAAATTACGTTGTTTAATTTAAACTCAATACTTAACCATGTTAAAATATGAAATATAATTACACAATTATTTCTAAAAATGTAAAATAGAAAAAAAAACTTGCCATTGCATTAGACAACCCAAGAGTATATAAATTTTTTTATATGAAGCCTGATCTAGAAAATTAAAAAAAAAGTCCGGACTTGGACTATTTTGGGACTTTTAAACAACTCTGTTTTTTTTAATAAATTAAGATCAAGAATCAAAAAAAAAATATTAAAACCATAAAAGCTATACTAGCTGAAAAAACAAACTGCTTATTTATTCATTTATTACATGTCGCTTTTCATTTAATTATTTATACTTTGCAGCAATGATTGAATACTTATTAATTCAATATTAACACTGCTCAGAAAATTTAAAAAATACTGTTTTTTTTTAAATTTTAAAACAATAAATGTAGTGAAGTTTCGAGCAAAAAAAAATAAAATATTTCTTAAATTGAAAAATAAAATGAAAATTTTTAGCATAAAAGACAAAAAAAATATTTGTTAATTCAGAAAAAAAAATTCAAAAAAATTTTACTGTTTTTATCAATATTCGATTTATTCTTCCAAATATTATAATTATTTTTTACATTAAATATTACGCCATGTTCGGCGCTGCTTAACATTATAAATAAAAACAAAGATCTTTTAAAAAAAATGGAATAAGTTAAATTAATTTTTTAATAAAATTTATTAAAATTATTTCCGATTACATTAGTTTTTAACCAATCACAATTTAAAATTAAAAAAGAATAAAAATAAAAGCAAAAATTTATCCAAATCTTTTTTTTGTAAAAAAAAAAAAAAATAAAATACAAAAAGTGTTGATCTCCGCAGAGCTTTATTTTTATATTGAACAAAAAAATGAGGAATAAAATACATTTAACAACACAAGTTTAAATTAAATCACTTTGCTATTGCGGTTATTAGAGCCTGTCGAAGAGCCAGTATTGCCCGCCGGCTCATTGATCATACAAATCTCAATGCATCTTAAGCCCCGTTCCATCGGATCTACCATCAGAAGCCCACGCGGGATAAACAAGCGATCATTTTCTGTCACAATGTACTCCGAGGCGCGCTTCACGTTTTTTTCGTAGTTGGTTTGCAAGCAGATCAAAATAAGGTAAGCTGTCAAGCAAGCAAAGCAGTTTTCCAAGTATGTCCTGGGACTAAGGCTCTCTGCCTCGGCATAAATGGCGTTTATGTTGTTTATGACGTTTTCAAACTCGGCTGAGTCGATTTTTCCCTGCAGCTCATTAGGCAGTTTTGTCTCGAACTTGACGCCAACTCCTTCGCTGTAGTCGCGCTGAATGAACACCTTGGCGCATGATGACGAAGTTAGTCTCATTTGCTGTAAGTCGTCCATTTTCCAATCGATCAATTGGCCCAATTGATCATATGAGAAAAAAGTTAATTGTCTAATTGAAAGAAAATAGAAGCAAAAAGAGGTTATTTTCGGGCTTTTGCAAGTTTTTTCAAGTTTTTGTTGTGTTTCAATTGAAAAATATTTATTATGAAAATTAAAATAAAAAATATGTATTTTGTTGAAGTTGTTAAATATAAAAATAATTCATTTTCAATAAATTATTATAAAATTTTGCCAGCTAGTTGACTTTTGATTGTCTTTTTTGCAGTTTATTTTATAAGTTGATTTGAGTTTGGGATCAAGAGCAAAATTTGAAAATACAAATGAAATATATTTTCTTTAAATAAAAAAGGAAAAAAATATTTTCTCAAAGAAATTCCTTCAAATTTTATGTCAAGTTTGTTTTTGTAATTCAATTTTTTTAATTTTTGTTCGACATTAAATTTTTTTATTGATTTAAAAAAAATTTTTAAGGACAAAAAAAATAATGTTTAAAATTTCCAATCTTTAGATATTAAAATTAATCTTTATATTTACAGTGGTGATTTCATAACAATATTTTACGGAAAATTACGTAAAATACCGTAAATTAACCAAATTTTACCACATTTTACGTAAATTAACGTAAAATCCGAAAAGTGAAAAAGAAGTATTTTACGAAAAATTACATAAATTTTGAGGATTTTGAGATAATTTTGGTAAAATTTGGTAAAATTAAAAACGGCCAATTCAAAATTCAAAATTTTTTGAAAAAATGTCCTTTTTTTCAAAAAATCGAAAATTTAAGACAGTTTTTTTTTTCCTAAATTGGTCAAAAAAATAGATATTTTCAAATTGTTATAAAAAAAGGCATCTTGAAGTTTAGAATCAAAAAAATCAGATCAAATAGTATTTTGTTTATAACTTTTGAATGGTACTTGATTAAGTCTCTCTGCAAAATAGATGCTGAATATTGTGTGAGGCTCTGCAAAAACTCTGCATTTTGCAGTAAAATGCACAATTGACCAATTTATGAAAAAAAAAACATTTTTGAGAACATTTTTGACCAATTTATGAAAAAAAAACTGTCTTAAATTTTCGATTTTTTGAAAAAAAGGAAATTTTGAATTGGCCGTTTTTAATTTTACCAAATTTTACCAAAATTATCTCAAAATCCTGAAAATTTACGTAATTTTTCGTAAAATACTTCTTTTTCACTTTTCGGATTTTACGTTAATTTACGTAAAATGTGCTAAAATTTGGTTAATTTACGGTATTTTACGTAATTTTTCATAAAATACTGTTACGAAATCACCACTGTATTTAAATAGTTTTAATGTAATTACAACGAAGTGTAAAAATTTATATTTTAGAACTAAATTAAGCTATTAATTAGAAACATTTAGAAAAAAATTTATTCAATTTTTCAAAAATTGAATAACTTCATAAGTCTGTTCTTTTTATCATTTGTACTGAATTTCACAAAACCCAAAAATTTTTGGTATGATTATTTGCAGGTTAGAAAACCTTGTCTCCAGAAAAAATCAAAATTTGTTTATAAGCGTTTATAATTGATCAAAATCTTAATTTTATAAAACTTGCATTAAATTTATCGATTAAAGCTATTAGTGAACTTTTTTATGATTTCTCTAAAACCCGGATTCCGGAATCCAGATTTTCTAAAACACGGACTCTTAACCAGGATTAATAAAATATATTTTTTTCAATTTTTATTTGCATTTTCGACAAAAAACAAAATTCAGGAAATTTGTTTACAACAAATTAAATTAAGTTTTATTGAAAATTTTAATTATTATTTCTCTTAGAGCACCATGTGACAGATATTCTCTGTGATTAAGGTTTAATAATCGAGTTTTATGAAACTTTAGATATCAAAAAATTTTAAATATCCACTAAAACCATATTTAAAAATTTTCTTTTCTTTTTTTCTTATTAAATTTATTCTACCTTTAATTTTAAGGAAATTCATTTAATATTTGATTATCACATTCATCAAATAATTTGAAATTTTGAAACAAACTTTTAATTTCAATTTCTATTTCTATTTCATTGTTATCTCTGCATTTTCTTCCAGACTTTTTTCACCTTTAATTTTGATAAAACAAGTTTTTTTTGCTTGAATTATCTTTACATGCTCTTAGATTCAACTGAACACTAACAATATGAACAATGTGAAATTTTAGTACAAAAATTACAGTACAAAAAGGAGAAACTTTATAATTTTTTTTCTAATTGTGCAAAAATGGTTCTGCAAAAAGTACAATATTGTACAAATTTGTACAGAAGAATTCCAGCCTCTGCAAAAACTCTGCAATTTAATGCAGAGTTTAATCAAGGATTTTTTGATGGTGTGCATTTTACAGAAAATTGCAGAGTTTTTGCAGAGCTTGGAATTCTTTTGAACAAATTTGTACAATATTGTACTTTTTGCAGAACCATTTTTGCACAATTAGAAAAAAAAATATAAAGTTTTTACTTTTTGTACTGTAATTTTTGTACCAAAATTTCACATTTCCCAATATGAACAGAATCAGATGAAAATGTACCTTTTGGATTTTAATGCTTAAGTCTTCCATTTTTCAGTTAAAATAAAAAATAAAAATTATTCTAGTCATTTAAGAAAAAACTAATACATTTACAAAAAAAATAATACATGACTTATGAAGTTTTTTAATTTATTTTTATATTTTGCAAATAAATAGTTCTGCTACGATACCTTGAATTCACCACATTTTACGTAATTTATGGTAAATTCACCATATTTTACCATATTTATCGTAAAATATCGTAATCGAAAAAAATGGTATTTATTGTAAAATAAAGTTAATTATTGTAAATTGTCCATAATTATTGTATAATTCACTGAACAAAAAAATCCAAAATTTCTCGAAAAAAAACAATTTTAAAAAAGGTGAAAATGGTGAAAATTCAAAAAAAAAGGAAAAATTGATTTTTTATTATTATATTCTATTTTTTTTAAACAAATTATGAAAATTAATATTTTAATATTGTCTACAAAACAGTTTATTTTCTTGCCTTTTTTGCTTTTAATCTGTTTGCTGCCTTGTCACAAGCTTCTTTGAATGTGGATCGTATTAGAATGAATTTTAAAATTATTAGATTTTCCAGATCGGTATTTAAAAAAATTCAAGTGCAAACATATTAAATTTTTTTTTAAATACAAAAATTATCAAAATCATATAGAGAAGAAGTCAGGTAGAACGAATCATATAATATAATAAAAAAAAAAATAAAGAAAATTAAACATAAAAAAAAATATTGATTTAATTGATGACAAAAAATCTAACCAATTTAAAAAAAAAAAAAAAATATTTTAATATTTTTAGTTTAAAAAAATATATAATCAATTTGAAATTAAAGATAATTTGCGCAAATAGACGAATTAATTTTTCAGGTGAATTTAAAGGAATTGTTACACTTTTTTTATCATTAAAATTTTACTAAAAAAACTTAATAATTTTTCAAACTGGAGGGTTTTAACTATTTCTTTAAATCATTCTTAAATTAGATTCAGTCAAAATTTTATCTCATTTTAACTATTTAAGTTATTGCTTGTATAATTCATGTTTTATCTCTTTTAGATTTTTTACAGTTTATGTTTTTTCTCTCATTATACAAGCAAAATATGTAAAATTTATCATATGTTTTTCTCTCTTTTTATGTTTTTTTCTACCTCGCCCATAACGCTGTATTAAAAAAAGATATTCAATCAAAATAAAAAAGAACCACCATGAATATATCCTTTGGTGATTTTCTTTTGAATCTCTTCAATGTTTTCAAACTCTGAGTAATATTCGTATTTTTACTACTGGTCCTCTCGGCTTTGAATATTTTTTATTTTAGCTATTTGTTCGTTAAGTTCTTCGACATCATTGAGGGTCTATTCAAGTGGTTCAGTAACATTCTGCTGAGTTAGTTTTTTCGTCTGACATTTAGAGATTTAAAGTTACATTTGGAAAATTAAAGCCTATTATTAATAATCGGTTTTTGTCCAAAAAAATAATTAGTTATATTAGTTAAAAGAGTGACAAAGTAAGCTAAAATTAGTCCTGTCCTTTTTTCTATTTACATTAATGACATTTCGAAGCAGAGTCAAAAAAATCAGTCGTACTTGTTGGTGCTTGGCGATGATTTGGTGACCCTTTTTATCTTCAAAAGATACGATAAAATATTCAAAAAAATCCAAAAAAGCATTTATCTAACCTAACTTGGCTCGCTGAACACGATATGATCAAGTTTTTTTTCATCAGTTTTTTTATTTATGTCCAAAAAACTCGGATTTCATCACAAAAATTTTTCAAGGTTTATGGTTAACAGGCCCTTGTCTCATGAGACCGATTAAAACCTCATTTATTTTAATTAATAATAAGATAATTAAATGTAGACGTCCAAAGAAAAAGCAAGCCAGTTTTGCTCAAATTGTTGTTTTGGTTTTTTTATATACAGTACTGCTACGAAAAACTGTTTTTACGTGAAATTAAGTGAAATTACGTAATTTTTAATAAAAAAAGTAAATTTTGTACAAATTTTAAAAAAGCTAATTATAAACAATAAACAAAAATGCAAAAACAAAAATGTTTATTATGGTGTAAATGCTCATGAAAACAATCACGTATTTTTTGACGTTTTGTTCGACGTTTTTTGTTTCTCGAGTAAAGTAAAAATATAATTTAATATTGACTAATGTCACGCCAATAAATGGATGACACAAGCAAGGATAAATAAAAGACAGTTTTATTTCACTTGCCAGTAAGTAGAATATATATTATATATCTGCTCTGGTAGCTGGCTCGTACATTTATTTATATTAAAGTTTGAACAAATAAATAAAGTTTTCACAATCAACTTATAATATTTAAAAGTGACATCCTTTAAATATTTTAAAAGTTAATTTGTTTTCAAGATAATTGTCTTTATTGGATATGACATCCCCTTTTCTTTTTTAAAATTTTTCTTTTATAAAGGAAAATTTGAACTAAATAATTATTTTTCTACAAAAAAAATAGAATAAAAATAAAAAAAATATAAAAATTAAAAAAGGCTTTTAAGTTTTTTGTATTCTGCATTTATAAGTTTCATGCGTTCTCCATCATAATTTCCCTTGTCTGGATGGTATTTCAAACTGAGTTTGACGTATTGGTTTCTTATTGTTGCTAATGTAAAATCTTCTTTTATTTCTAGGATCTCTGAGCAATTCTCACCAGTTGGTAGTTTGGTTTTTAATTTTGATCTGCATGATTTTCTTCGTTTTCTTTTGTCTGATTCGCTATGTTTTTCGTGTTTGGTCATTGTTTGGTTTCTCTTGATTTTCTTTTTCTTCGTCTTTTTGTCTGTTTCCTTTTTCCCATTTTTCCCTTTTTTCTTTTATCAAAATTGCTCTTCTTTGCTTGTAATTCAGATTTATGTAAATGTCCTGCTCTTGCTTAAATTTTCTTTCTCCTTCTTTGATTTTTGCTTTAATAAATTCACTTAATTTTAAAGCTTCTTTTTGTTTTGTGTTCTTTCCCATATTTCTTTGTTTAATTTCATTTTTCATCGCCTTCCTATTTGCGTATGTATTTGGTGAAGAACTTCTTTTCCTTTCGTAGTTCGGGAGTTTCGTAGTCATTCCATATTTGTTCATTAGTTCTTTCTCTTTTTGTATTTTCCAAAGCTTTGATTTTGAAATTGGCATTTTCGTAATTCTGTTGAAACTAAAATCTTCACATTAAATGTTGGATATATTTATACTCGTTTAATTCTAGGCCTTAGATTATAAGAATATTTTGGCTTTACTAAATCCATTGTAGTATCGTTGCCAAAGCTTACATGTTTTTTAACTTTCGATTGACTGCAGTAGTTTTTCCTTTTTAAAATGCTTTTTGGCTCTTTAATTTGATACAAACTTTCGGCGTGCTTCAATCTGTTTTTATGTACTATTTTGGTCTTTCCTTTTTCTTTTTCTATCTCGGCGTTCACATCATTGATAATTCTTTTAACTTTAAATGGTCCTATCCATTTGTTTCTATTGAGCTTATGAGTTAGACCTTGCTTAATTGCTGGAGAATTTATTCTTACCAGATCGTTTTCCTTGAAATTGACCAAACTACGCTTTTCATCGTAATGTGTTTTTCGTTTAACATTTACCCTTTCGATCCTTAACTTTGTTTCATGCCATATTCTATTAAAATTTTTTAATTGGATAATTGCATGTTTATCTAATTCGATTGGTAACCTGGCATCCCTACAATATAATAATTCAAACGGCGTTTTTCTGGTGGTTTCATGGTGACTGGTTCTGTATGCAAATAATGCTACATTGATGTATTCGTCCCAATTGGTTTGATGATCGTTACAATATGTGCTAAGGATTTGGCAAATAGTTTTATTAAAACGTTCAGTTTGTCCGTTTGTTTGAGGATGATATGGTGTTGTAGCAAGTTTCTTTATTCTCATGTAGTTACAAATCTCTTGAACTAAATTCGACATAAATTGTCTACCCTGATCTGATAACAATTTTTCCGGTGCTGAGTGCCTTGTAATTATTTCTTCGACAAAAATTTTTGCTATTGTCGCTGCATCAATCTTTTTTATTGGAAAAGCTTCTACCCATTTTGAAAGATAGTCTGTAAATATAAGTATGTATTTGTTGTTTCTTGGTGTTTCTGGAAGAGGGCCTAATATATCCACCCCCAGCATATCGAATGGCTTGCTGAAATCGTTAATTGGCACTAATGTTGCCTTTGTTGGATGTGGATTTTTAGTCATAGCACAAGTTTTACATGAGTTAATCCATGCTTTTATGTCTTTGATCATATCAGCCCAAAGATATTTTTGTCTTATTTTGGCATATGTTCTTTTAATACCTAAATGTCCACCGCTGAGTTCTTCGTGGCATTCTTTGAGAATTTTTGGTACTAGACTTTTTGGTAACATCATTTTTGATTGATATTTTTTATAATTTTTGAATAATATTCCATCTTTTAAAAAATATCTTTTACTTCTACCATATTTATTCAATCTCTTAAAGATTTTCTCTAAAATTTCATCCTTTCTTTGCAAGCTTGAAATATTTGTTTCTTTTTCTACACAAAATACTTCGATTCTGGACAGCGCGTCAGCATTTTTGTTTGCAGATCCTTTTTTATATTTTATATCTTTGTCATATTCTGCGAGCTGGAGTCTCCATTTTTGGATACGTGTTGATTTAATTTTCATGTTTTCGAGATAAGCCAATGGATTATGGTCAGATTCAATTGTGAATTTGCGCCCGTATAGATACTGTCTAAATTGTTCGCATGCCCATGCAATTCCCAAACACTCTAACTCAATTGCCGGGTAATTTCTTTCTGATGGCTTCAGATTTCTACTTGCATATGCTATTACTTTTTCATTACCATTATTGTCGTATTGATAAAGAACAGCTCCCAATCCGACTCCTGAAGCGTCTGTTGCAAGGTAGAATCTTTTATTAAAATCTGGAAACGACAAAATTGGAGGACTAATCAGATGATTGATTATCTTTTTGAAACTATCTTCACATGTTCTTGTCCATTCGAATTCCGTATTTTTCTTTAAAAGTTTATTTAATGGTTCCGCGAGATTACTGTAACTCGGAATAAATTTTCGATAATGTGAGGCGAAACCTAAGAATCGTTTGATTTCCTTAGGATTTCTGGGAACTGGATAGTTTTCAACCTTTTTAATTTTCTCTTGATCGGGTTTAATTCCATCGGGAGATATAATATATCCCAGGAATTTTACCTTCTTTACCCCAAATTTGCACTTGGTTGTTTTTAACTTGAGATTAGCTTCTCGAAGTCGAGTAAAAAGTTTTTCCAAATGTTCTAAATGTTCTTTAAATGTGGAACTAAATATCATTATATCATCAATATAAACAAGCACATTATGTAAATCCCCTAAAATAGTCTCCATATTACGTTGAAATGCTGCCCCTGCGTTACTTAGACCAAAAGGAACGACCTCAAATTGATAAAGCCCTTTATTCGTAATAAAAGCTGTTTTTTCTTTTGATTCTTCTTCAAGTGCCATTTGCCAATATCCACTTACTAAATCCATTGAAGAGAAAAATTTTGAATTTCGTAACTTGTCGATAGTTTCCTCAATTAGTGGTAACGGGTAATTGTCTTTTACGGTAACTGAATTGAGTTTTCTAAAATCGATGCAAAATCTTTCCGAACCATCATTTTTTTTCACGAGTACAATTGGTGATGCCCATGGACTTTTTGATTTCGAGACTATCCCTTGTTTTAGCATATCATTTACCATTCTATCGATTAATTCCTGCTTCGCATAAGGCACCCTATAGGCTCTTTGTTTTATTGGTCTACTGTTTCCTGTGTCTATTTTGAACTTGTTTTTATCACAGTAACCGATGTCTCCTTCTCCTTTTGAAAAGTCATCTTTAAATTTATTTATTAATTCTAGAAGACTCTTTTTTTCTTCTGCTGAGAGGCATGTTTCGGACCAGTTAATCAAATTTTTCAAATCTACTTTGTCATAATTCCCATTCTTCCATGGAACTTCTATTTGTCTATCGATTTCTTCAACGTGAGCTATCACAGTTTGCGGGTTAATTTTTATATCATATGGATTTTTGTTTAGAATAATTAATGGAATTTTTCCTTTATTACTTTTTGTTACATAATCTGGGACTGTCCATTCTGTTGATTTATTTACTGCCTCAATGTAAATAGTCTTGTTTGATTCGAACGGTAACTTTAGCCATATTGTCTTCTGAGAGTTAGCTTCAATACAAGCCGGTGATTTTATTGCCAAACATGCTTCTCTTTGGTTCTTTTTTACGATCAACGGGCAGAATGTCCCCCCGATACATAAACGTTTTTTGCTAAAATCAATAATAGCTCCCTGACTTAAAAGCATATCAGTGCTTAGAAGAAGATTTGTTGCCAAATTATCGATTACTTCGCACTTTTGAATAAAACAATAGTTTCCAAAGCTAATTTTTTTCATTTGCATCCCCTTTTGAGATTAGCTCGCTGCCGCTTGCTGAGACCCACTTGTTCTTGATTGCTTGTTGCAATGGCTTTAAATTTAATTGTTTAGCTAATACTAAGCTTATCATTGTTTTTGCGGCTCCGCTATCTAAAATGGCTAAGATTTTTGTTCCATAGATTATGTCACGCCAATTGTCTTTGGGTATGACACTATTATAAGCTCTTGAATGAGATAAAGTCATCAAACCGTCCACTTTAGAACAAACTTTATTTACAATGAATGAAAACCAGAGTTGGTCAAAAGTCAAACTTTAGAGTCAGAATCGTTAAAAGTCAAAGTCAAAGTCTGACTTTGACTTGAGTTTAAAATAATTTCAAAGTCAAAGTCCAGACTTGACTTTGACTTCATGACTTTGACTTTTGACCAACTCTGATGAAAACATTAATAAGCTAAACACAAATGTTTCGAAACTTAATAGCGAAAATGAAGCCATTAAAAAATTAATTATTGGGGGTGAAACTGACAGTTCTCTCTTTCCACCAGGAACCAAAAGAAAGGCCGAAAGAACTTATAGTAGTTCCAGTGATAGCGAAGCTATTGAAACCATAAGTATTCTTATATTTAAGTTTAAAATATATTATTTTTAGTGTGGTCCTTTGAGGACCCTTGCCAAGTCTGAAATAAATAAATAAATAAATATTATTTTTAAAAAATCTAAAAAAAAAATTAAGTCAATAATAAGCCATTTACAAATCGTCTCAGAAGTGAAATAATGAAGAGATTTGTAAATGACAAAGGTCAGACTCTAGGGTTTTATGAAAAAAAATTTCATAATGAAATGGAGGAAATAAAAAGTAAATATTTTAATGAAAAAAAAAAGCTTTAATTTTAAATTTTTTTTATTAAAGAAGATTTGTTGAAGCTGGTGCCAAAAAATTCAAATTTCAAAGAATCATGGAAAAAAGCTGGTGACATCTTTAAAAATGATAAAAATAAAAAAAAATAAAATTCCGCAAAAATTTTTTCAAAGATTTAAAAATTTTACTTTTTTTCCTTTTTTTTACTTTTTTTTACTAAAAATTACAAAAATTTACCCTTATTAAATAAAATTTCACGTAAAATTACGTGAAAAAAAGTAATTTTTTTTTTTTTTTCGCATTTAGGACTAAAAAATTTCAAAAAAGTCAAAAAATGCCAAAATTCTGAAAAAAAGTAGTATTTTTTGGAATTTTACATTTTACGTAAAATTACGTAAAATCCGGTAAAATTACTTTTTTTTACTTTGGTAATTTTACGTAATTTTACGTGAAATTACCGAAAATTACGTAAAATTACGTAATTTCACGTAATTTCCCGTAAAAACAGTTTTTCGTAGCAGTACTGTACATGTTATTTCAAGTTAGCTTATTAATAGTTTAGCTTTTGTTTTAGTAGTGAGAGATTTTGTTAGATGTTTTTTGTTAGTTATTAGTTTTTATTAGTTTTTCAGTTTTTGATATTATTTTAGTTTTTGTTTATATTATTATTTCAGTTATATATTTGGTTTTGTACTTGGACCTCGTGTCCCAATAAAGTTATTAAAAAACCTTATTGTGTTTGACCCGAAACCATTGAGTCCAAAATAGGACTTGAGAAGTCTGACTGGGGAGTAAAAGCCTACCAGCAGACCAAGAAATATTACATAAAATATTTAAAAATTAAATTCTTGCAATTTAAAAATATTTTAAGAAAAAAAAATAATTAGATAAAGAATTTAAAGTTGGGCGGAGTAGATGAAATTTGCGATATGAATCTATGTTTCCCAAAGTCAAACATTTTACGGGTGATAAATTAATTTTAATTTTCTTTAATTTTTATTATTTATGTTTAAGAGCAAAGACTTAAGTAGAGAGGACATTTGGATATTTTGTATTGGTGAAAGGGTAATACCAGGACAACTAGATCAGAGCAAATTCTATTTCTAAATTTAAATTTTTAAATTTTTATATCATTTTTGAGAATTAGGCATTCTATTAAACAGCTATTCTATTCAATTTGTTCACCTAATCTAAAAGTTTTTCAGCAGATTTGATCACCTAATCAACCAAGACCATTTTTAAAGGATTATTGATTATTTTTAAAACGATATTTTTTAATTTTCAACTTGTTTAAAATATACTTTTGAACAAAGTTGTTTAAAACAAAAATAAATAACTCTAAAAAAAATTTAAAATCCGGACTTTTAACCAATTGTGCTTTTTATACATTATACCGTATTACCTTGTTTAAGAATGCCCCCCTTAATACAGGAAATTACATGTGTGATGCATGCATCTACTTAGACTTCACAATGTTAAAAAAAAAATTGCGACGAACTTAATTTGAAATTTTGAGTAATAGACGGCGTTTAAAATAAGAAATTCATTTAAAAACGCTTAGTTTATATTCAAAAAATTTAGTAAGGAGCAACACATTTATTTGGACAACAAAAAAAATATTAATATTTAATTTTTTTTATTTTGGTTATAAGGGCAGTGTTAATAAAAAAATTCTAAATATTAAAAAAAATTAATATAAATTTTATTTCGGATATAAAAGCGGCATTTAAATTTGAAAATTCAATAAAGATATTTAAGTTTTAATATTTTTAGGCTTATTTTTTGACCCTGGTTTCCTACCTAATGGTTTTCGAATACTCCAATCTTTATTTAAAACTGCCACCGGTGTTGTTGGTTTATTAGTATTTAAAGAAAAAGTTTGAAGTGGTAAACGTTCATGTATTTTATCTGGTTCTTGTACTCATAAATATCTTTATTGAATTTTCAAATTTAAATGCCGCTTTTATATCCGAAATATAATTTGTATTAATTTTTTTTAATATTTAGAATTTTTTTATTAACACCGCCCTTATAACCAAAATAAAAAAAATTTTTTTTGTTGTCCAAATAAATGTGTTGCTCCTAACTAAATTTTTTTTTCTGTATTAAGGGGGGCATTCTTAGACAAGGTAATACGGTAAATCATTTTGAAAATTACTGGAAATTTTTTTATCAATTTATTAAATAGTTAAAAAGGAAAAAAAAAATCAAATCAATAATTTGGAAAATTTTATTTTTCAATTTGAACAAATAAATTAATTTTTAGTATTTTCTAAATAAACAACAAAAGAAATGAAATTTTCAACAAAAATATTTAATTAAATAAATCTTTTTTTAAAACCACATCATATTTTCAATATTTTTAATTATTTTTAAATTTAGTTCTCAAAATATTTAGCAGAAAAAGACTTAGCAAAATAAAAATAATTTTGTTTTGTCATTATTCCTAAAATAAATACGAATCAAAGCAATCTCAAATAATTTCGTAATTGAAAATTTTCGATTCCATTAACCATTATTATTAAACAAATTTAGCTTGTTTTCCTTTTTTTCTTTAATCAAAAAAAAAAAAATTACTGTGGTAAAAAGTTGAGCTTTTTGATAAAATCAAACATGATATTCATCCATATCATGAAAACCTTATAATTATCAATATTTGATTTATTTATTCGTTGCATGTTGATTAAAAGCATTCAATAATATACAATTTACTATTTTTTCCTTAAATTTGTCATAATAATTTGAAAAAAAATGGGTTGCAGCAGTTCAAGTTTTAAGATAAAGCCTGATTCAAATTTGCATGAATGGGACTATTCAGACACTAATTCATGGGCTGTCAACTTTCCCAGCGCCAATGGTCGAAACCAATCGCCTATTGACATAATAAGCAGCTTGAGCGAGTATGACGAAAGCCTAAAAACCAACCAATTTGAGCTTAATTTTGATTTGAACTGCTTTATTGAGCTAAAAAACAATGGTCATACTTTTGTGGTTAGTGCCGCCAGTGACACATCCTCGGTCTCAGGTGGTCTCTTGCCCAACTCTTACAAATTCGGTCAGTTTCACATGCATTGGGGCTTAAATGAATCATCGGGTTCGGAGCATTTTGTGGATGGAGGCTCATTTGCTGGCGAGTTGCACTTTGTCTTCTGGAACGACTCAAAGTTCTCCACTTTTGAGACAGCTGCACAGTCCAACGATCATGACGGCTTGGCTGTCTTTGCTGTTTTTATCATAGTATTTTTTCAAAGCTTTAAACTCTTAGGTTTTTATTTAACTTTTTGTAACAGGTTGGCGCAGAGAACAACGAATTTAGCAAGATAACCGCTGCCATTGACAATGTTAGACTTGCAAAAAAGTCCACCTTTGTCTCAAGACCCATTGAATTAATAAAATTTTTTCCAGGTTTAAACAAAAATATAAAGAAAAATCTCGAATCAGAAAGAATTTTAAGTAGGGGCAAAAGTTAAACAAGTCAAGTCAAAGAAGATTGTACATTTTGTTGGGATACCTCTGTCAATTTAGGTGATGCTAAACCAAATCATATTTAAAAATAAAAATTTTGAGTATTTTTTAAATATTTTTTTACTCAAAAAAATATTTAAAAAATATCAATCGAATAATATGAAATTAGCAGAGTTGTTTAAAAGTTCCAAAATTAAGTCCAAGTCTTGACATTTAAAAAAAAAAACCCCGAACAACATGAATTTTTTGCAGTTCCAGGCAATTAATGTGACGGCCTAATTAAAGTCCGGACTTCAAAAAAAAACAAAAATTTAAAACTCAAGACTTGGACATTTTTTAAAAAAAAAATAAATAAAAGTCTTTGGCTCGAACTTTTGAAAAAAAAAGTCCGGACTTGGACTTGACTTGAGACTTGTGACTTTTAAGGCATTGTGAATTTTGGAACAAAGAACAAAAACAATAATTTAAAATGAAATGTTTTTTTTACTCTGAGTCCAAAAATTGTTCTGCAAAATGTATCAGCTGATACAAACTTTGTACCACCCAAATTATGTCTCTGCAAAAACTCTGCAAGCCTGAAGAGCACTAAATGTATCAGAGTTTTTGCAGAGACTTAATTTGGGTGGTACAAAATTTTATCAGCTGATACATTTTGCAGAACAATTTTTGGACTCTGAGTTAAAAAAACTTTTTCAGACTTTGACTTTTTATCCGTGACTTTTATTACCCAACACTGATAGAGATGTCAAAATTACTTTACTTCCAAGTAAGGGTCTGGTCGACTATGTGAACAATCGACTCAAGACAACTTGGTGAACAATGATGCTCACCATAGCCATAAAAAGTGATTTAAAAAATTATGTGAACAAAATTTTTTTTTAGTGAACAAATTTTAAATTTTTTAAAATTTATTAAAGAAAATTTTAATTTTTATATAATAAATTTTCATTCAAAGTTTGTAAGGTTAGATTTTTATGATTTTTTTGAAATGTCAAATTTTCCGTCTCTAGAATTTTTCATTAATTTGTCACACAATTCACATGGCACAGGGATAATATGTTGGCTTAGAGCTTTAAGAAAAACATTTAAAGTTTCTTTGGATTTAATAATTTCCGAAGTTGCTACTTGATAGTTGTGTGCGTGAAAGCTGGTGAAATTTTGTATTAGAAAAATGGTGTGGGATAAATGGCATAGTATTACTGGGGATGAAAAGTATGAGCCCGTGTTTTAGTAATAACAATAAAATTCGGCAAATATTATTTTGTTTATATCTTTTCAATGGTATTTGATTAAATTTTTCTGGAAAATGCTAAATAATGCAACAAACATGCTAAATTGTATATGAGGCTCTTCAAATAATTACTGAACTGAACTATCAAATATTTAAAAATGCCTTCCCTCTAGTTATTTCAACATATCGTTTTTAATTTTCTTTTAACTTATTTATTACTTAACAAAATTATTAAAATAATTTATTTATTTATTTCATTTAAAAATAAATAAATATTAAAATAAAAATTGTTACCGTTATTTTAAGATAAGACCATTCTCATTTTCTCTCAAACAACCTAAACTTTTAGAGATTTAATCAAATACCATTCAAAAGTTATAAACAAAATGTTACTTGATCTAATTTGTTTGATCCTAAACTTCAAGATGGGATAAAATTTTTTATTATTTAAATTGGATATGTAGGTTGTAATCTCCTGTATATCTAATGATAAAGAGGCGTTTCTGAAAGTCTGAATAAAAGTTTTTTTTATTATAAAGAATTTTTTTAAGTAATTTCTTAAACTAATTAAAATCTTTTCAATATTGCTGTCACTTTTTTAGTGAACAATGAACCTTTTAAATAACTAATTTTAGATATTTTTTTATAGATTTTGGCGATTTATGATGAAGATTTAATCAAAGTTTTTCCAAGATTCGTTTAGAAGATTTGTGATTTGTTTTTATTTGTAAATATCTTTGGAAGCTTTGAAAAAATTTTGATTTTTTGATCCTACACTTAAAGATGCCGAATTTATTCATAAGAAATTAACCATTAGAAACAGAATTTTGTGAAAATTTAATTTTATTATAAAAATAACATTTTTTTTTTTGAAGCATTATTTTGTGTAAAATTTTGTAAAAAAATAAAAAATTTCAAGTTGAAAAAATGTTAAAAAATACTAAAAAAATTTAATAAAAATCCAATTTTTGCTCGAAAGATTTCGCTTTTTTGGCCGTCAGCATTTTTGTTAAGTTTTACGTAATATTACCTAATTTTACATCATTTTACGTAAGCTAACATTTTATTTCATCCTAATTTTGATGAAATTTTATGTAATCTTAAATTTTTTAATGTAAAATTACGTAAAATGATGTAATATTACCCGTTCTGCGGTATTTCTTTTCTTTTCGAGTAATACGTATTTTATTCTTTTTTTTTTCATTTAAAAAGCATTTCAAAAAGTCCTTTCTTCCATTTAAAAAGAAAAAAAGCCAGAGGCTCCCTTCAAATTATTTATTTATTATTATTATTAACAAGAAGCCAACTAGGTGATCCGTCTTTTTTAGTTTTAGAAGAAGGAATTAATTTTAAACTTTGTAATTGGTTAATGGGATAATATTAAATGGGCTCATTCTATTACTGAAACGGCCTCATAATTATTTTGGACTCATTTATTAATAATTTTTGGCCCCAAAAATTAATAAATAAAAGCTACGAAATTACTTAAACGGTAACAATTTTTATTTTAATATTTATTTATTTTTAAATGAAATAAATAAATAAATTTTTTTAATAATTTTATTAAGTAATAAATAAGTTAAAAGAAAATTAAAAACGATATGTTGAAATAACTAGAGGGAAGGCATTTTTAAATATTTGATAGTTCAGTAAAAAAAGAAGAAATTACTAGGTAGCAATTACACAATGGAGTTGGATTGTGTAATTTCATATTTCTTGATTCAAAACCATCTCTTTGTTCTTCTACCAGTCTGACGACCGATTTGAAACTGTTAATATATATAGCTTATTGAAGGTCTCTTGGTGTATAATATAGGAGTGGGTATCATATTTTTCACTTGTATTTTTTTGATGTTAGTTTCTGGGAATGAATTTAAAAAAGGAAAAGAATAATTCAAGATTGATCCCATCAAAGATCTGTAAAGATTACCTAATTTTTTTGGCTTTAGATCCCATTTCTATTTGAGAGATATTTTAGTAAATTAATACAACTATATCTGAGAGTGGAGACGGGATTAAAAAAAATATCAAGGACTTCAAAAAATTCCGTTTTAAATTTATTATATGTTGGAGTCTTATCATTAATTACAGAGATGCTGAGCTTGTAAAGAATTTTTTCTAAGATAAGTCCATTCTCATTTTCTCTCAAACAACCTAAACTTTTAGTCTTCGCTTTGAGATCACCTCCTATTATAAATATCCTTAGGCTCCTTCCTTTCTTCAAAGAAGAGCTCAAAAGGAAGTTCAATATTTTAAAAATAGAAATTTTTTTATTTTAATCTGATTCACTTAAATTAATTTATGCATATTAATCAGTAATTAATAAGTTCATTAAAGTAATAATTGAGACCGAAAATGAGTTGAGGACATGAATAAATATCCTTAGGCTCCTTCCTTTCTTCAAAGAAGAGCTCAAAAGGAAGTTCAAAATTTTAAAAATAGAAATTTTTTTATTTTAATCTGATTCACTTAAATTAATTTATGCATATTAATCAGTAATTAATAAGTTCATTAAAGTAATAATTGAGACCGAAAATGAGTTGAGGACATGAATAGTAATCATTTATATCGAAAAAATAAAAAGTGATTCATTTTAATTTAATTATGAGACCAAATTAGTAATTATTGTTAATTAGTAATGAGCCCATTTCAGTAACTGGATGAGCCCGAATAATTATGACCCATTGGTTAATTGGTTGATCAATAATAAAAAAAAAATAAAATAGAAAAAAATTAAGAAGTTTTATGCACTTTTTTAATTTTGTTTAGTAATTAATAAAAAAATTTTGTCATGATTGTATAAAATAAACTTTGTCGAAATGAACTTGTCAAAATGGAAATAACCAGACTTGTATAAAAGTCAGGAAAAAAGTCTTAACAAGTCAAAAACAAGTCAAAGTATGACTTGGACTTACTTGAAAATATATTTTTTAAAAATAATAAGTCCTGACTTTGACTTGTTTCAAAAACATGAAAATTAAAAGTCATAAATTTTTTTATATCTTGATTTTTTATATTTTTTAATATTTTTTAATCTTGTTTAATTTATTTCTAAAATTTTTTTAGGCACTAATTTTTTTTTTTTTTATTAAAAAATTCACTTAAACAAGTCAAAGTCCTGACTTGCACTTGACTTGTGACTTTTATGCAACTCTGGAAATAACCCCTATATTCCAATTCTAGTTATGATGAACAGATGTAATGGCGTGCTTGTGTGTTTTTTAAAAAAAATTGTTGAAACGGCGATTTTGTAATACAAAATAAAATTTTCAATTTTTTATAAGTGTACAATTGAATTACAAAATTTTATCTATGTAAAACCATGAAAAATTTAAAATACGTCAGTCCCAAGCAAGTAGTCATAAATAGTGAGAATGTCTTCTTTGACTTTTAATTGATTCGAGTTTTTTCATTTTGATAGTTAAGATGTTACATGTTATCAGAAAATTCCTAATAAAATTACTTTTTTTAATTTAGATAATATATCAAAGTACTGGACATATCTGGGCTCTTTGACTACACCACCTTGTACTGAAAGTGTTCTCTGGACTGTTTTTCATGATCCAATCCAGATTTCGATTGGACAAGTTTGTTTTCAGAGAAAAGATAGTAAGAAATTTTTTTTTAATTTTATTTTAAGCTAAATAAAGTAAGACAATTGTACTCTTGTGCTCATGAATCAGACTGCACTGAATCAAAACGAATAAAGAAAAATAATCGGCTACCTTGTGAATTAAATGAAAGAAAAATAATCAGGTCATTTGACTAGAAAACATTTTTTTAATTAAAATTTTCAAATAAATTTACTTTTGAATTAAAAAAAAATTGTCATTTTAATTTAAATTTTACTATTTTTTTTTTCTGACACTTTCTGCTCAAATTTTTTTTGTAATTTCCGGTCAACTCGAAAATAATCAGAGTTGGGAAACTGATACTGAATAACTGATCAGTATCAGTTAATTTCAGTTATCAGTTAAACTGAAACTGACCGATAACTGATTTTGAATTAACTGAGACTGACTGAAAACTGTTTTACTATTTATTTGAATTTTTGAAAATTTTTTTTTCGGTTTTAATTTAGTTTTACACTTATATATTTTTTAAACTAAAACCATGTTTATTGTATAAAACTTCTTTTCTTAAAGACAAGTATATTGTTTCTAAGAGAAAAATTGTCTCAGGAAAGAATGCTGATAGAGCCAGATATACAAGAACATCAAAGTAAAAAACGAAAATTAGAAATAGAATTAATGTCCTATTTAAGCTACAATGAGCCGAATGTCCATGAGGAAAACTTTGAAAATTTTGAATTAAAAAGGTTTGAAAATGCACTTGATCTCTATTTAAGTGAAATAAATGAAAAAACAGAATGCAATATCCTAAGTTATTGGAAAAATCGGTCTAGAGATTTTAAAGTTTTATCTTTGTTAGTGAGAGATATTAATTCGATTCAAGCCAGCTCGGCACCTATCGAAAAATATTTTTCTGGGTCTACATTTTTGATGAGACCACATAGAAGTAGATTCACTTATAAAAATTTATCAAATATAATTTTTCTAAAATGTAATAAAAAATATGTGTAAATATCCGTTTTAAATGTTAATTAGACTTTAATTTTTATAAACTGTTTGATAAATAAACTAATTGTATCATTTTTCTAATTAACTGATTTTTAACTGATAACTGATAACCATTAACTGAGACTGATACTGAACTGATGCTCGAAAAACTGATACTGACTGAAAACTGATTTTTTTATAACTGATCCCAACTCTGAAAATAATGAAATATAAAGGATATTTAAAAAAAATCACTCAAAAATCGTCAAAAAGTTAAAGATTTTTATAATTTCTATATTATTCTAAATTATTAATGTGTTAAAGCATTTCTTTTATTTTTCTTTATTAATTTGATTTATTCGAAAGTGATAAAAATGAAGTAAATTCTTGAAACAAAAATTATTAAGAAATATTAAATAAACTTTTTGCCAAAAAAATTTGAAAAATTAGTTCTAAAAAATCCACACACATCAAATTTTTAGAAAAAAAGCTTAAAGGCTTTTATTTTTTTGTTTTGGAATTTAAAAATGCACACGTTGAGTAATTTTATTTATAATCAAACAAAAATTGATAATTGATAGGTGCATTGTTATTGTAAACAATGAGTATCAGTGACTTGAAATGCTAAAGTACATCAAATTATTTTTTTTGTTTTGTTAAAAATCTTGAAAATTAAATTATTAAAATAGTCTAAAAATAAAATAATTGCTAATCTGTAAAAAAAATTATTTTAATTTTTATTTTTATTTTTTCAGCTTTGTGTATATAAAAATAAAATTTTTTGCAAAAACGAATAATATAAGTTTGTATTTTTGATTCTTTTTATTAAATTTAAAATGTTTCTAATAGTAGATAAATAGATTCCAAGTGATGCGTATTTCGATTTCTTCTTCAGGCGCGATACGCAACTCGACAAAAGTCTTTTTCTATTATAAAAAAAAAGTAAATGAAAAAATTATTTAATAAAAATTAAACTACAACGAACAAAATACTAAATATTTTAGCATTAAATTCATCTAATTTTAACAGATAATAATTGTCACGATAAATTACAAGTAAATATAAAAATAAAAAAGAGGGGGTAGTTTTTTTCAGCTTTGTGTATATAAGTCATTTTATTATGTATCTGCTTATTGCACTTTTAAATATATTTTTTATATTTTAAATTTTTTTATTTGTCTTTTAACTTAAAAAGACTAATTAATTTGATACTTAATGCTCTGTAGTATTAAAACTTTTTAAAAATTAAATGGTTAAATAAATAATAATTATTCAAAGCCATTAAAAACAAATTTTAAAATCAACGAAAAATATGATTGATTTCTAAAAATTTTACTAAACATTAAATATTTTCAAACAAAATTTAAATACCAAAAAAGAACTTAATGTAGTAGAGCAAAAATATCTTTTAGACCAGAAATTGAAGATTTTCTATAGAATCAAAATATTTCTTAAAACTTAAGGACAGTCACGTTTCTGAATTTTCAACTTAAGATATTATCTCACATAACAATGAGAAATGAAGCAGGCTCAAAAATTTTGATATCATCAAAAAAAAAATTGAAAATATCTTTTATATATTCAATTATTTTCAAATTTAGAATTTTATTTACAAATATTGTTAAAGTTTAATAATAAAATATTTAAATACTATATCAAATAAAATTTCGATATCAATATTAACCTTCTTCAAATGGTTAAAGTATTCTTGGACTTGTGTGTTGTTAACAATTTTAAAAATTTTTTAATACCGTCTCCTTAATTCCAAGTTTTCTGTATTCTAAGATCTTTTTTACGAAAAAAACTTATTACTTGACATTTTACTTTTTTTACGATTCCTATTTAAATAAGTTGTCGCAATAAACATTAAGATGAACATCACTGTAAATTTTTTTTTTAAAAATTGTAGATTCAAATGCTGAAGTGTTTATATTTGATAAATAAAAATGTTGTAATGAATTGAATTTCTCAAATCCATTAAAAAATAAATTTTAAAATTAACGAAAAAAATATTGATATTTTAACAATTTTATTGTCAACAAAAAAATAATCAAGTTTTTTAGAAATTAAAATTCCATGAGCTAATTTATAATTAGCTTTAAGAATTTAAAATAAGATAAGTAAAAATTTAAACCAAAGGATCTGTTAATCTCATTTCTTCCGATATTTGCAACTTAAAAAAAAAAATTTATATAATTTTTTTAAATTGATTATATAAAAGTACCATTGTACATGCGGGACAGCAATGAGCCACCAAAGCGTCTTCAAATAAATTACCCTTAATTTTTAAATATTAAATAAATAATAAAATTGATTTTTTTTATTTTGTCTTTACATCTATTGACCGCTCGACTCTAATCTTTGTACGCAAAGGTGTCAAATTTCCAAAAATTAAATTGCTGAATCGTTCATCTGCTCGATCAAAAAGATAAAACATGTAACATGGTGCGCAGAACATTGCCAAAAGAAATTCTCTGAAGTTATCGAAACAATCAAATAAACCAACTGACCACGCACGTGTGGAATAAACATAATTTCTTTAATTTATTTAAAATAAATTTAATTAATTTAGAAAAAAAATAATTTTTTTAAATACTGTTGTTCTCCCTTCATTATTGGCGCTGCTTTACCAGGTTGTCTTAAAAAATAGAATTAATAAAATTTAATTTTAGAAATTTTAAATTTTTTTTACGTTATTGTAGTGAAAATTGGTTCTACGTTAGCTTTATCTGTGTTCATTCTATTACTTGATTAGATTGTTTAAAAAGTATAAATTATTTTATATATTGTCAGATGAGTCTCATCTTACTCAATTTATATGGACTTTATGTGTGTTTTGATGCATTTTAAATATTTTTATTGAAGCGATAAATTTTATCAAATAATAAAAAAAAAAACTTGTAATATTTTCTTTAAAAAAAATAACAACAATTCAATGAGCAATTGAATTTTTTTTTAAATAAAAATCAAATAAAATAGTTTACGCCTTTTTATTTATTTTTATTAATTCCAAGTTTTAAATGCATTTTCAGATCTTATTTTAAAATTTAAAATTAATTTTAAAAAATATCAAATAAATTGTTCTTGACAGACCATACAGAGATGGCAATATTTTTTTGAGAAGTCATTTTTTTGAGATTTTTTCAATTTTAATATTTTGAGAAATAAACATGTATTTTGTGCAAAACCAATCGTAAGATTTTAGATATTTTTGAACAAAAGAATTTAATTTTAATAAAAATTTAATTTTTCTGAACATTTTTTCTAATTTTTCTAACTATTTTTAAATTTTTTCAAAATAAAACCACTATCAAATTATAAAATTTAATTTTAATTATTTTTACTATTTGAATAGAACGCAAAATCTCATTTTTTCTTAAATCTGAAATATTTGAATTCAAATTGCTAAACGCTTACCATTTATAAATACCTACCAATCAAATCTAATTCTAATCACAAATTATTAATATTATTTTTCATTGAATAAAGCGATTTCCAGAAGACTTTTGACTTTTTATTTCAAAACCAACAAAAAGAGTTCTAAATCATATAGAAGTACAGCAAAATCAATTTTAAATAGTGTTGGGCGGCAGCCAACTTTGACCGGCCGGACTTGAACGGCCTATTTTGGTCTTGAATTTAACGGCCGCATTTTAGATCGACCGTGAAATAGCCGGAAAAATTTTAGAAAACCGTGAGGTGGCCGGCCAAAATAAAAACCGACCGTGTGGTGGCCGGCCACAAAATGGTCCAAAAAAAAATTTCTTTTCGATGTATAAACAAAAATTTAAAGGTATTAAAAGTAGAATTTGTTATTTATCAAAATTTTGAATCAAGTAATTTTTAATTATTAACCCCAAATTTTTTCGATATTTTTCAAAAATCGTTAAATTTTATGTATAAATTTAAAATTCGGTATTTTAGATAATTTTTCTATAAAAACGATTTTAATAAAAAAAAATTAAATTTATAAAAATCGATGATGAAAATCTAATTACCGTATTACCTCAAATAGAAGTAACCAGATTATTTTTTGTCGTATGGCATCCTAACTAGCCCAAGAGTTAATGCAATTGTCACTTAGACCGAGTTGAAACTCGCAAATTACGGATCTAGGTGGATCATGTGACTAAACGACTAATATATTAGAAACATTTTTACTTTCAAGGAAGTCTTTGCTTTCTGGTTTAGGTTTATTTATAAATTTAAACTTTTGATTAATGAAACTAAAATTGAAACTTTGATGATTTTTCTCTATTTTTTTTCTCTATTTTGATAGTTCATCGAAAGTTGAATTCCAGCGCGTTGTAGCATCTTGAATAATTTTATGTTGTTTTACTTTTGCAGAAATTTGTTTAGTTGTTAAGATCTCAGATAAAATTGGTGATTGATGAAAAGTAGCAGTTATTTTTCTACATTAGACTATTAAATTCCTAAAAGATTCAAGGATTTTAGTTTCTTGACTTGGTAAAATTAAATTTAATTCTTTAACAGTTTCAATATTTGAGCCAATATTTTGATCTTTTGCCGTTTGAGAAAGTTTACTTATTTTTGATATTGTGCTCTGACAACGGGGAGTTCGAGGAAACCAAAAAGAGAAATTACTTTTAATGGTAACTATTATTTATTATTTGTTGAAAAATAGAAACTATTTTATATAGAAAAAAAGCTAAAAGCAAAACAAAGGTTGCTCTAACTTCTTAAACATTTAACAGAGTTTAGTCTCTGTTGGAGCACAACAGGGCTTCCCCTTTTAAAAGGACTCGCCCCGAGTCTTCGAAATATTTTTAAAAAAATGAAAGTGAAAATTTGGTCAGGACAAAATTTAATAAAGAAAAAACAAAAAAACAAAAATTAGTTTTGATATTCTTCATCTTCCTTTAGCACTACGAATGAACTGCTGATTGATAACCTGTCAAATTCGTAATTTAACCAAGCATCCCAATCTTCCTGATCATCAACCAAGGTATTTGAGTTAGTGAGCGGTGTCTGTTTGCGTTGTAATTGATAAATGTTTAGCGGCTTCCGTATTTATTAGTAAAGGTTGTGTTGTTGATATTTGATCTGTTCCTACTATCGCTGCTAAATTTTGAGCTTAATTTTGAAATTTTGGCTTAAACTTGAATTGGTTTGAACTGAAATTGACAATTTATTATATCAAATTCAATAGTTTTCCAAAGACGAAAAACTACTATTGTTTTTTCATCAAAACACAATTTGATTCAAAACAAAAAATTGTTCCGCATTTATGTGAATTCTCCATAGTCTAACATTCGTAAGGATATAAAGAAATTGATTCAGTTTTTAATAAAGTTCATAATAATTCAAATTTTTATTAATAAGGATAATAATATTAAGTTTTTGAATCAAAAAGTTGGTAATAGTTATAGAGAAATTAAAAAAGATCGTTAATACTTGGATAAATCAGATATATTATTTGTTAACAGATAAGTAAAATATTTAAGTTCAATTTTTACTCTAGGAATCAAATTGAACAACTGTAAAAAATTTTTTAGTGAAAAATGTCTAAAAGAAAATTGTTCCATTTGTAATTATACTAATAAATCTTGATTTTTTTCTGGTTTAAGTGAAGAAGCAGTACATTTTGGTTATTAAACTGATAGTTTAAATGATTTTAACTTATATTTATTTACAAATATTTTTAAAGTTAAGTTAAAAAATATTTATATAATGAATCAAACAAAATTTTGATTTTCAAAGAAAACCAATTTTAACTTTCTTCAAAAAGTTTAAGTATTCGGCAATTTAATGTAGTATTTTTACATTTTTGAGAGAAGAAAAAAAAATCTAAAAATCAAAAAATCTAAAAATATTTTCATTCAAGAAAAGTATTAATAAATTCGCAATTACTTAAAAAGGAGTTTTAGAAAAATTTAAATGTAAAAACCAAGGATAATTTTTTGAAAAACCCTTTTAATTAATTGCGAATATTTTTATTTTTATTTATTTATTTAATTCGAGTAAAAACGCCAAAAGGCGACGTAAAAATTGATATAAAAAAGAACGAAAAAATGTTCAAAATTTACATAAGGATAAAAAAAATATTTAAAAAAAAATATTTAATAGCAGAGTAATTATTGGTTTTCTTGCATCTTTTCTGGTTTCAAGAGCGCAATAAGAGAACTTTTGCCTGCTTGACCTAGTTTTAGTAAATCTCTTATCCTTTTTACCATATCAGATTCTGATAGCATTTCAAATATGGAAAAATAAATCTTTGGTAAAAAACGGGCTAATCTGAGTATGGTATCGATACCAGTGCCTTGAATTCCAATTATACTTTCAATGTTTTTAATAAAGGATTTACAGTTAAGATCATTTGGTAAGCTGCTTCTAGTCGCCAATAGTTGATTTAGAAAGGTGTAAGTCAACGAGTTCTCACATAATCTTATTAATAGACCACACTTGGCGCGAATTATTCGAGATTCAATTGTGTCAATTCCTAAGGCGTTTGCAAATGCAGTGCTTTTTGAATGTCTTGGCAGTCCAAACATACTTTTAAGAATGTTTGATTCAATTACTTGAATCTTCCTGATTTCTGTCTGATTAATGGCTAGAGCATCCAGTCCATAAAGGAGCACTGGTCTTACATAAGTTTGGTACATCTGAGCCTTTATATTAAAATCTAGGCCGGTGCTAATGACGCTTCCTTTCAAGTTAAGCGCTGCAATGTTTGATGCAGTTTGTTTGCATTTGATGTGAGTGTGATTTGTCATCATCTTGTTAAAGGAGACTCCCAGGTACTTCATTTGATCTACTCTTGTCAGTTCGCGCTTTTCCATTTTTAGACAGTGCCTTTTTTTTGAGTTTAAGCCAAAAATCATGATTACAGTTTTTTCTGGATTAAATTTGATTTGCGCAAGACGACCAAATTCCTCAGTCTTGTCAATTAACTCTTGAAGTCCTGCCTCAGTGTCGCTAATCAAGATGATGTCATCGGCGTACAGAATGATGTCAACTCGTATCGATCCAACCTTAACTCCTTTATTCAATGTTTCAATTTGTGGGACTAAGTCTTCAACATATATTGAGAACAACCTAGGAGAGAGTGGTCCACCCTGCTTGACACCAACAGAGGTCCTAAATTTATCAGTTCTATCGCCGTCATTCTCAACAATTGCTAGTGATTGCGCATAGTATCTCATTAGTGTTAGCACAATATGACAAGGTAGTTTCACAATTAGTTTTTCCCACAGAAAGCATCTAATGACTTTATCGAAAGCCTTCGACGCATCAATAGCGCAAACAAATGTCTTTCTTTTCTCACATCGTCCCAACAAGATCGTTTCGCGAAGCATGGTAATAGCGTGTGCACACGAACTCTTTTTTTTAAAACCGAACTGCTTTGGACTATCACAATGAAACCTGTTAATTTCCAGCAGAATTATCTTCTCATATATAATTGATAGTGGGTCCGAGAGCATAATTGGCCTGAGATTGGACACATTAATTTCTTTTTTATTGTCTTTTAAAAGTGGTTTTATAATTCCAATATTGAACTTTGAGGGCATTACTTGGTTCTGTACACATGTCTTTAGCAGGCTCCAGACTAGTCCGATTAATTCTTCACATATTCCGTACTTAAACATTTCTAGTGTTACATTTGATACCCCAGTGGCCTTTCCATTTGAGAGATTCTTGATAACATTTTTTACGTCATCCTTGGTACAGTTGAAATTAAGTTTTACTCCAGCGTGTTTCTGTTTAAAATCTTCGACTCGTTTTGTCACCTCTTTCTCGCGATCCTCATCTGATAGTAATTTGTCGTTAAAGAGTTGCTCATACTCTTTTTTCAATTCAGCCAATGGTATAGTGATGCTCGTGGCTTTTCTATTGATCGATTTGAGCTCACGCCAGAAAGCATTTTTGTCAGTCTTGTATAGTCTTTTGAGTTTAACATTTAGCTTACTTTTAGCAATTGCGATATTTTCCCTCTTTTTTTGTCGGAAAGCTTTTTTGTAATCTTTTAGCTCTTGTCTTGCTTTTTCGTCTTTGAATGAGCTTTGACGATAGCTCAAATATGCTTTTCGCATTGAGACGTTGATTAGTGCTAAATCTGGATCCCACCAATCTTTCTTTTTGCTATGTTTTGATATACATTTTCTGCTTTCTTGTATGTCCAGCACTTTATCGCAAGCCTTCGTCATCGAGTCGAGTAGCATCTCTAAGCAGGTTTCAAGATTCTTTTCGATTTCACTTGGATCTGCTTTTTCAGATAAGAGCAATGAAATTGGAATTTTCCTTATATAGGCACAAAGTTGAATCTCGTATTCGATTCGGAAACCAAGATTATCCCATTTTGGGCGTTTTTTTCCTTCTTTTTTATGCAATCTGCCAGTTTCGTTCGAAAACAATTGACTTTGTTCGTTTCTTTCTTGCTCAAAGCACACTTTAATAGGAGAATGGTCACTAAGATTTCTTTTGTCTTCTATTATGTTTACGTTAATTGAAGGAATCCTGCAGTTTTTAGATAGAATAACATGGTCAATCCACGATTCACCAAGTGGTGATCGAAATGTTGACGTTTTTTTTTGAGTGAACACAATGTCAGCAAACATAAAACCTTCCTGCTCAATTCTTAATAGAGTTTCTCGGTCACTTGAGTTCATTCTGCTAGGGTCAGTGTTAAAATCACCGAGAATTATCACTTCATAATTGTTATTTCTCTTGTCATTAGCATAATGTAACATTTTGTCAACCAGTTCATTAAAGTGTAAACACGCCTCAGTAGATGGACCTTTTACTAAGTAAACGCCGATCAAAGCAATTTTGTCAAATGTCAAGATCGATATGTTACTATTTACATGCTGACAACTTATTTTACTACTGAACTTCTTGTTAATAAGCCACCCTAATCCACCAGGCGATCTTCCTGATTTTCCACTCCTTATTGTTGCAATGTGGTATGCTTTAAACAAATTAGTAGAGTCAATTTCATTGCGGATGTCCTCGTTCCAGTGAAGCCACGTTTCTTGCAATAAAATGATATCCGCTTGGTTTAATAGATTATTTACAAAGAATGCGTTGCTCTTGAGGCCATGACAGTTGTATGTGATAATAGAAGTTGTCGCATTTGAGTATTCTTTGGCCATGCCTGAACGGATATTTACGTTGGTTGATCCCGTGCTACCGGCTGTGGTCAATTGTCAAATACTTTCAGTCTGGATAATGGGGCTGTGGTGCACTGATTCAGTGTTATTTTGTATTATCTGATTTTGATTAATTTGCATTAGGTTTTTGGTAACTTCAGAACTTTTCTTGCTTGAATTGTGTTCAAGTGTCTCCATCAGTTCATTTTCACTAATTCTGGTGAGCTGTTGTTGCTGAGACTGCTCGAGGCTTTGTTTAATTATCTTATCATTGAGTTTGATATTTTCCGATTTTAATCTCTCAAGCTCGTTTTCTTCTGAATACAAATTCGACTGATAGTTGTTTGAATCTCCATTGGTCAACTCTACTATTTGACTTCGTAGGGTTGTTGTCAATTGTGGGGGTAAGCAAAGTGCTTTTGAAATTGTTTCAGCTATTAGTAAAAATGTAGAGCACATTTTAGCATTCATTCGTCTGTTAGATTCTTCTATGCTGAGGACTAGCTTGCTAATTGTAGTTTCGAGGTTATTAAAAGATGCTTTTTCTAAGTTATCTTTTTCTGTGAATACCATTGCTTCAGTATCTCCTTTTTTGACCGCTTCGGGAATATGTTGTAACCTATTGGACCAGGTGCTGTTAATATTATTTTGATGATAGTTGAAAGCTGAATTATTCCCTGATAGCTGTGGAAAGTCAACGTCGGACAGTTTGCGAAAGTCACCACTTTGCGTCTTCCAAACGGAGTTTACTGAATCTCTCTGGATAGCAGGCTGCGTTACCTTAGAAGTATTCTGCTTAGCTTTAAAGAATTGGTCATTTAAAGCTTTTTTTTCTTTCATTTGCATTCTGTATCTTCGTATATCCATTGTTTTAGTGTTTATATTGCTCTTTATCTCTTGATACTTGATGCACATCTTTGACCAAACTGCGTGATGCCCAAGGCAGTTTCTGCATTTATAATTGCCCAATTGCTTGCTGCAGGGCCCGATGTGGTCATTTGTACACTTCGGACATCCAGGTTTACTTTTACATGTTTTTTTCGAGTGCCCATAACGCTGGCAGTTGAAGCAGCGTAATGGCTCGAACTCCCATGGTGACGTTCTATATAGTTTTGACCCTATATAAATTCCCTTATCGAGTATAGCTCTGTATTGGCCTTCTGAATCAACATCAATTCTTAATGTAGCCGTCTGAGAGATTGTTCCATTTTCCTCTTTTATTGTGACTCGTTCCAGTTTTAATATCCCATATTCGCTAAATAACGTGTCTAAAAGTTGCTTATTTATTTCAAATGACCTAGGTACGCCTTTTACAGCGAGTGTGTGCTTGTCAGATAACGTCCTTAATGAAATGCCACTACCAAAAGCATTTCCAGGCCAGTTATCGGTTCTCATCTGTTCGTCATCCTCCTGCGTTTCTGTTACAATGACCAAATTTGCATATTTGTTTATAAAAGCGTCCACATAGTGGATGTACGGTTTGCAGCGTTTTATCTCGGCTTGTATTTTCTCACTATCGTTTCTGAATGTTTCTAAGCTGCCATAATTTCCCTCATATGTAACTCTAAAAAGTTTTTTTAGTTTAGGTTGTCTTCTTTTTGTCTGTATTTGAATAAAGCTCTGATCATTAATGAGGCTTGAGTCAGTTGTGGACCAGCTGTCTTGCTCCTGCTCAAGCTTGTTAAGTAGACCATTTTCGCTTTCATCAGTTTTTCCTATTATTCTCATCGGACCTTGATTGATATCACCGACGTCCTCTTCAGGATTACTTGCTATGGGGTTGTTCGCTATGTCAGTGTTATTTTCTTTCATCTCGACATTGTTCGACTCCTCGTTGTTCTCAACGTTTAACTCAGCTAAATTGTAAAATTGCGTCCTGTTCAGCTCATTAAGTAGAACACTATCGTTTTCAGTTTGTTGTTCGTTATTAGATGTAAGCTGTTCCTGGACCAATCTTATCTTTGATTGTGTAAGTACCTTTTTTTGCTGACGAGTTACTGGTTTATTCTCAGGTAAGGGTTTTGCTTTTGTGTACTTTTCATTTACTACTTTAGGCTTTCGACCTCTCTTATTTGTAATTATCTCCACGGTATCAGAAATTCTATTGTCGCCTGTTTTGTTGACTTCCTTAGTTTTTGACTTTTTATCATTTGCAATGTTTGCGACTTGTATTACCGAATTGTTATCTAGTACTGTGCAAGTCTTTTTTACTCTTGACTTTGTAGCAGTCTTGTTTACTGTTTCTTCGCTCGGACTTCTATCGCTATTGAGAGCTCTTTTATTACTCGGTCTCACATGTTCCGTGTTAGCAGTATTCTGAGGTTGATTATTTGAGATGTTCGAGTTCGCTTGTGCTTTCATTGAATCATACTGGTCTTGTAGTGCTGCGACCGTTTCTTTTTTTATTCTCAAGGCGTAAAGGTCGTTTTTTGGCTGATATGTTAACTTCATCCGGCTGTCTTGAGTTTGGAGTCTGCTTTTATGTTCCTGATCGTTCCCGTAGTGATCATTTCTCATTTGTCCTCCGTAGTAATTATGAGGACCTGAAGTGTACTGTTTTTCTCTAGTTTGATCCGAATAGGATCCATGGTAATCATCTAGTTGATCTTCTTCGTTCTCATAGTTGTTTTCATGTAAAATTCTCGTCATGTATTCGGCTTGGGGGTTAATGTTTACTAGCTTGTATGGGTCTTGGTTCATGTATGGTTGCGTTCCTCTAGAAGGTGGCACGTATGTGTGCCGGCCGTCCAAGTGTGAGATTTTGTCTGCCTGCGGGCCATAGCTAATATATCTCAGGTCCATTCCCGAGCAATTAGTTTGAAAAAATTATGAAAATTTTCTCTTTCTTAGTAATTTGGCTTACGTGTGCTTATTAATTTTTTCAAATTTTTTTTCAAATTTTTTCAAATTACTTAAAAAGGAGTTTTAGAAAAATTTAAATGTAAAAACCAAGGATAATTTTTTGAAAAACCCTTTTAATTAATTGCGAATATATTATTACTTTTCTTGATTGAAAATTTTTTTAGATTTTTTGATTTTTAGATTTTTTTTTCTTCTCTCCAAAATGTAAAAATGTAAAAATATAAAAATGTACAATAAATAACATTTTTCCAAGTATTCTTTGACCTGTGTGCCGTTATTAAATTTTATAATTTTTCAATAGCGTCTCCTAAATTCTAATTTTTATTTATTCTAAGATCATTTTTACTAAAAAACTTGACATTATATTTTTTTTAAGATTTTTTACCATTGTTTACTTTTAAGACAGTTAACGAAAAATATTGAACAAAAAAATTTTGATTTTTAACAATTTTATTGTCAACAAAAAAATAATCAAGTTTTTTAGAAATTAAAATTCCATGAGCTAATTTATAATTAGCTTTAAGCATTTAAAATAAGATAAGTAAAAATTTAAACCAAAGGATCTGTTAATCTCATTTCTTCCGATATTTGCAACTTAAAAAAAAAAATTTTATAATTTTTTTAAATTGATTATATAAAAGTACCATTGTACATGCGGGACAGCAATGAGCCACCAAAGCGTCTTCAAATAAATTACCCTTAATTTTTAAATATTAAATAAATAATCTTGATTTTTTTTTATTTTGTCTTTACATCTATTGACCGCTCGACTCTAATCTTTGTACGCAAAGGTGTCAAATTTCCAAAAATCAAATTGCTGAATCGTTCATCTGCTCGATCAAAAAGATAAAACATGTAACATGGTGCGCAGAACATTGCCAAAAGAAATTCTCTGAAGTTATCGAAACAATCAAATAAACCAACTGACCACGCACGTGTGGAATAAACATAATTTCTTTAATTTATTTAAAATAAATTTAATTAATTTAGAAAAAAAATAATTTTTTTAAATACTGTTGTTCTCCCTTCATTATTGGCGCTGCTTTACCGGGTTGTCTTAAAAAATAGAATTAATAAAATATAATTTTAAGAAATTTTAGTTTTTTTTACGTTATTGTAGTGAAAATTGGTTCTACGTTAGCTTTATCTGTGTTCATTCTATTACTTGATTAGATTGTTTAAAAAATATAAATTATTTTATAAATTGTCAGATGAGTCTCATCTTACTCAATTTATATGGACTTTATGTGTGTTTTGATGCATTTTAAATATTTTTATTGAAGCGATAAATTTTTTCTTTCAAGTAATAAAGTAAAAATTTTATAAATTGGAACCGAGTCAAAATCCAGAGTAAAGAATAAAACAAAAAATTTAAGTGAGATTAATGTAAGCCATGATAGTTTTTTTTTCTATTTTTGACAACTTATAAAATTTTTTATTTTTCAATAATTATTTAATTGCATCAATTGTATAGAAATTGTTTAAATATTTCTTTTGAAAGCAATAAATTCTGACAACAATTTTTAACAACAATTGAAAGGAATTTTTTTGTTAAACTTAAAACTTTTTTTAACCTTTAAGTCAGATATTAATTTTTTATCTGAAAGCTAAATAATAAAAACTTGAAACTCTAATAATATAATTACCTAAATAAAATTTTTTTCTAAAATGCGGACAAATTTCTTGTATTAAATTTATTTTATCCAACATGTTTTGAATACATGTTAATAACAACTCTGTTTTAATAACTCTGTTCTTGGGTTGTACAATTTTCCCATTTCTTTGATCTTACGACCTGTTGTATAGTGATTGTTGTGTCGCCAGACATTCTTATCGATATAAGATTGAACCATTGATCTAGTACACCAGTGCATTTCCTTGAACTTTTGCTTTCAATATTGTTGATACATGTGTCTTTAAAATAAGATAGAAAATGAATCAAATCTTTTACAATTACTGGGTATACATGTATACTCAAATGTATACATGTATACCCAGTATACAATCAATGATCACATTTTTTTTGCGCAAGGCCATAATCTAATAAGCCTAAATACATTTTATCAGTATTAAAAATTTTGTCATTACAATTCAACTTACAAAATAATTATTTAGTTACAATCAAATAATAAAACGCTATCTTAAAGTTTTATTTTTTCAATTTTGTTGAATCATAATCAGAGACTGTCAAAATATGGTTTAAAAAATATCTAGTTTCTAAAGATAAAATTTTGTGCAACCGAATTCCAGGCTCTGCAAAAACTCTGCAATTTTCTGTAAAATGCACACCATTAAAAAATATTTGATTAAAAAATGCAATAAATTGCAGAGTTTTTGCAGAGCCTGGAATTCGGTTGCACAAAATTTGTACAATATTGTACTTTTTATAGAGTCATTTTTGCACAATTAAAAAATAAATTATAGCGTTTTTACTTTTTGTACTGTAATTTTTGTACTAAAATTTCACATTGCCTAGAATAAAAAATTTAAAGTTGGGCGAAGTAGGTATAATTTGCGATATGAATCTATGTTCCCCAAAGTCAAACACTTGAAGGGTTATAAATTAAGTTTAATTTTCTTTAATTTTTATTATTTATGTTTAAAGGCAAAGATTTAAGTAGAAAGGGCATTTGAATATTTTGGATAGTTGAAAGGGTAATACCAGGTCAACTAGATCAGAGAAAATTCTATTTCTAAAACACGTTCAAATTAAATAAAAACAAAAAAATCATTAACTTCATTTTTTTAATTTCATATCAGCTTTGAGAATTATGCATTCTATTAAATAGCTTCTCTATTCAATTTGCTCATCTAATCTAAAAGTTTTTCACCTAATTTGAAATCTGATCAGCTAATTCTATTTTGGTTCACTTGTTCGTGATCGAAAAAATTAGGTGAACTCATATTTTTGCATAATATGTGAACTATGGTTCTCTAGATCGAGTTTACCAACGATTCAATATCAATGAAAATCTAAATGAATTATTTTTTCTTTTTTTTCAATTTATTTTATCTTATTAAACTTTATTTTTCGTTTTTTTGTCATAAATTTTATATTTATTCTGAAGCATTAGCCAGGTACAGATAAACAAATAAATAAATAAATTATTTAAAAGTTAAAAAAAGAATTTTGAATATTTTTTCAAATTTCCAAATAAAAATTAAACTCATTCTTTTTTACTTAAGAGTTTAATTTCAAATATGAAAACGCTTGCAATACAAACTTCAAATTATTTTTTTATTGAAACTGAAAAAAATATTGAAACATAGCACTTTTTCAATATTATTTCAACATTGGATATATTTTGTAATTCAAACGCAAAAATTAAACCAAATGAATTTATAAATATATTTAATATCCATAGCTCGATGATCAATTATTGATTTTAATCTTAATGTCTTTGCTACATGAAAAATTTCAGCAAATTTTTTTTAAAAAAAAATTCAAGAAACCATTAAATTAATTTTTGAAAAATATTATGCAAAGCTAAAGGCCTAAAGGCATTTGATTTCCTGATGATTCAATATTGATAGTTTTTTTGCCAGCAAAGACCCGTTGAGAAATTTTTATAAACGTAAAGCGACATTAAGGTTTTGAATTTGAGCTCTCTGTTAGCTAAAATCAATTTATAAAATTTTATAATATTATTTATAAAATTTTTTTTTTAAAGTTAACTTAAAAAAAAGAATTAAGGGTTTACCTTAAAAATTTGGTATTAAATGGAAATATATCAGAGCTTTTTAGAAGTTCAAAATTAAAGTCCAAGTAGGGACTGTAATTATTTTGTTAAATTTTTTTTTTTTAAGTTGGACTTCAGGACCAAGTAAATTTGTTTGATTAACAATCGACTAAAGAAAGAAGATTTTTTACTTTTTTCTTAAGATAAAAGCATCTTAAATAAAATCTTTCTATTGAAATATAATTTTAGTATTTTTTAATTATGTATTTGTAATGTTTATATTAGTACCCTTGGGTCCGTCTATCCGATCTCGCTCGTTAGACGTATATAACATGTATTTATGCTCCTTCTTAATTTAAACGCTCATGGTTAAGTTAATTAACTCCAGTGATATCGACAAAGATATCGCTATATCACAGTATTTTAAAATAAAATAGAAATTGATTATATTAAATTAGTTTTATAACGTTAGAAAAAATGTTCAAAAAAAGTTAAATTTTAGTTAAAATTAAATTCTTTTGATCAAAAATTTCTAAAATCTTGCAATTAGTTTTGCACAAAATTCATATTTATTTCTCAAAAATATAAAATTGTAAAAATTTCAAAAAAATATTGCCATCTCTGTATGGTCTGTCAAGAACAATTTATTTGATATTTTTTAAAATTAATTTTAAATTTTAAAATAAGATCTGAAAATGCATTTAAAACTTGGAATTAATAAAAATAAATAAAAAGGCGTAAACTATTTTATTTGATTTTTATTTAAAAAAATTCAATTGCTCATTGAATTGTTGTTATTTTTTTTTAAAGAAAATATTACAAGTTTTTTTTTTTATTATTTGATAAAATTTTTCGCTTCAATAAAAATATTTAAAATGCATCGAAACACAAAAGTCCATATAAATTGAGTAAGATGAGACTCATCTGACAATATATAAAATAATTTATATTTTTTAAACAATCTAATCAAGTAATAGAATGAACACAGATAAAGCTAACGTAGAACCAATTTTCACTACAATAACGTAAAAAAAACTAAAATTTCTTAAAATTATATTTTATTAATTCTATTTTTTAAGACAACCCGGTAAAGCAGCGCCAATAATGAAGGGAGAACAACAGTATTTAAAAAAATTATTTTTTTTCTAAATTAATTAAATTTATTTTAAATAAATTAAAGAAATTATGTTTATTCCACACGTGCGTGGTCAGTTGGTTTATTTGATTGTTTCGATAACTTCAGAGAATTTCTTTTGGCAATGTTCTGCGCACCATGCTACATGTTTTATCTTTTTGATCGAGCAGATGAACGATTCAGCAATTTAATTTTTGGAAATTTGACACCTTTGCGTACAAAGATTAGAGTCGAGCGGTCAATAGATGTAAAGACAAAATAAAAAAAATCAATTTTATTATTTATTTAATATTTAAAAATTAAGGGTAATTTATTTGAAGACGCTTTGGTGGCTCATTGCTGTCCTGCATGCACAATGGTACCTTTATATAATCATTTAAAAAAATTATAAAAAATTTTTTTTTTAAGTTGCAAATATCGGAAGAAATGAGATTAACAGATCCTTTGGTTTAAATTTTTACTTATCTTATTTTAAATGCTTAAAGCTAATTATAAATTAGCTTATCGAATTTTAATTTCTAAAAAACTTGATTATTTTTTTGTTGACAATAAAATTGTTAAAAATCAATATTTTATTTTTTTTGATGTTTAATTTTTTTATTTTATCAAATTAAAATACTTAAGTATTTGATTAACAAAATAAACAGCCATTTTCCCTTTTTTCTTTTAAGTAAAAACTTAAAATAGGCTATATTTTCAATATTTTACGTAAATTGGCAAAATGGAAATAATTTTACATTTTTACATTTTCATATTTTTAGATTTTTTGTGCAATATTTCAGAAAATAAAAAAAAAATCTTCCAAATTATTTAATTACTAAAATTAAAAATAAAAATTTTATGAAAAATTGCATAGAAAATCTAAAAATATGAAAATGTAAAAATGTAAAATATTCTACATTTTTCCAGTAAATTGATGAAATGTTCAAAGAATTCAAGAATTTTGAGGTTTTTTTTATTAATTGCTTATTTTTTCAAGGGAAAAATTAACCCAAAAAAACTTATGCAAATTATATTAAATTAAATTTTATCACAATAAATGGTTAATGGTAAATGATAAAAAATCGTAAATAATAGTAATTTATTAAAAAATAAGTTTTTTGGTGAGAGAGATCTTAGAATATAGAAAATTTGGAATGAAAGAGATAAAATTTTTTAAAACCACATAAGTCCAAGAATAAAACCATTTAAAGAAGTTTAAATTGATTTAGTATTAAAATATTTGTTAATAAAATTTAAAGTTGCAATTGAATATTAAGATTTTTTAAATTTTCTTATCGAAACAATAATTGGACAGCTTTCTTTTTTGCAATTCAAAAAATCAAAAGGATTAATATCCTAGAATGTTCAAATTGTATTTGTATTTCTTTTTTCAAAGTACCTTTGACACCATTTTTCAATTTTTTTTTGTTGATTATATCAGAAATTTGGAGCCTGTTAGCATCTTTATTATGCGGCAAATGCAGTAGCGTAAGTTTGGTTAAGTTTTACTACTCAATTCCAACCAAAAAGATTAATTTCTGATCAAACTTTAAAATTCCATTGGATTTGAAATTTAGCCACTTAATAAATCAAATGAAAAATTAACAAATCTTTTAAAATTGAAAAAAATTTAATTTTTTAGGTTTAAAAATTTTATTTTAAAATATTTTTTATTAAAATGTCAAAATATTGTTCAAAAATATGTCTAATTTAAACACTGAAATTAAAAATGACAAATAAATTCATTTTTGTATGATGGAATTTGAATAATGTTTAAAATAATTGAAAACGAAGCATTAGGTTTTTTTAGGTAAAATTTAGGAAAATATGATTTTTTACTTTTGTAAATATTCGAAAATTTATTGAAAATTCTCCGAATGGTCAAAAACCAGTTTGATCATTCAAATATTTAACATTTGTCATTTTTATCATTTTATTTTTCTGCTTTATTTTTTAAAATTTGAACTGTGTAAAAATAGGCCTGAATCAAGGGTCTCAATCAGTGGCATAGTCAGTAAAAGGCTAAGGGGTGCTCAAGCCACAAACAAAAACCTTTTAACAGTTCGGTTTATTAAGAACAGTCATAATTTTTCAGTTAAATTATAAATTTTAAAAAAAATTAAAAGAAAATTTTTTTTTTATCTGCTTTTTTTTTATAACTCATAAATAAAATGTTTTTTTTTTAAATACCATCTAATAAAATGAAATTTTCTTAAAAAAAATTTTTCCACTAAAAAAATAAAAATTTTCGAATTCATATAATATTATTTTGTTTGTCCTACGTTAATTGATTTTTAATAAAAATTAAATAAAAAATTTTAAATTAGATTCATACTACATTTTTTATTTTAATCCTATGATTAATCATTTAAATTTAAAAATATAATACAAAGATTTAAATATGATATGAATGAAATAATAAATTTGAGCACTTCAAACATAAAAATTAGATAAAAAATCGATATTTTATAAAAATTAAAAAAAAAATTTCATTTTAAAATTTTATTTTTTGAAAGCAAAAAATGTTAAGTAAAAAACAAATAAAAAATTCTTTTTCGAGAAAATCCTTAAAAGATGGAGATCATCAGTCGTCTTTAGTAATTTAGTGTTAATTAAATTTCAAGCCTTGATAAAAAGTTTTATTTTCAAGCCGGACATAAATGAAAAATTTATCGAAGCATGTGAAAGCGGTGATTTGAACACTGTTAATTTCATCATTCAAAACATCAAGGACTTTAACATCGAAGTCACTGATAACCTTGGTCGGACAGCGCTCAGACTCGCTGTAGAAAACGAGCACCTAGAAGTAATTAAGAAAAAAAGGCAACAAAAAAATAATAAATATAATTATTTATTAATCTAAAAAGGTTGTGCAAGCACTTCTTGCCAAATCGGACAGTCAAAAAATTCGCGATGCCCTCTTGCTGGCCATCTTTATGGGCTTCACAAACATAGCCGAAGCTATAATGAAGCATCCTAAGTACAAAATTTTAAATGAAAAAAAAATACTCAACGGAGACACGGACTCATTTTGGCAAACACCAAGTTCAGACGATGCCCAGTTCTCACCAGACATCACCCCAATAATGCTGGCCTCCCAATTCAACAGGACTGAAATTGTTCAAATGCTTCTGCTAAATGGAGACAGAATTTCAAAGCCACATGACTTCAACTGCAAATGCATCGAGTGCTTGAACAAATTTAAATTTGATTCATTGCGTCATGCCCAATCGAGACTTAATGCCTATAAAGGTCTCGCGAGTGAATCATACATTTCACTGGCTAGCATTGATCCTATACTTACGGCCTTTGAATTGGGACGCGAGCTCGGCATTCTTGCCGAAAAAGAAAAGTATTTTAAACACGAATATCTCCAATTGAGACATTCGTTGAGCACCTATTCAGTCAAATTGTTGAATAATGTTCGCGGAAGAGATGAATTGGAAATTGTGCTGAACAAGACTGGCAAGGAAAAAGAGGAAAAATACGAACAATTGGCACGACTAGATTTGGCTCTCAGATTTCAAGAAAAACCAGTAAATATTATTTTTATAGATTTTCATTTTTTTTAATTAATTAAAAGATTTATTTTTTTTCTCTCAGAGACTAAATAAATTTTCGTTCATAAAAAAGCTCAAGGCTTATCACATACTGATTGTGAAAGAAATAATTCTTTTTATATAATAACATTTAAGAAATATAAAATTTTTTGTATTATAGTCAGAGTTGTTTAAAAGACCTAAAAAAAGTTTTTTTATTTCAAAGTCCAAGTCCTGGCTTTAAAATTTAAAAAAAAAAAAAAGTCCCAGATTTTTTTTTTAAATTTGCTAGATCAGACTTCATATCAAAAATTTATATACTCTTGGGTTGTCTAAAGCAATAGATTTGCCATATATCAGAATTTTCTTGCAATTTTAGCATAATTTTTTTCTTCAGTATTCAAAAATTTTAAAGCCTGCACTTGGACTTTTGAATGAAAATTATAAAAAAAAAGTCTAGACTTTGCCTTTTTTTTTTAAATTTAAATTTTTTAAATTTTTGAAGAAAAAAAAAGTCCGGACTTGGACTTGACTTGAGATTTGTTTTTTTTTAAAAACTCTGATTATAGTCAAAAAAAGTATCATAATATATCAATAATTATTATAATAATATATAAAAAAAATTTATTCTATTTATTAAGAAAACTTCTGCATCTACACATTTTAATTTAAAGTAGACACATTAATTAATTTAATTTTAAAATTTTTTATTTTATTCATGATTTCCTTATTATTATTTATTATTTTTTCTATACTGTCTTTATAGCTTTTAACGAGAAGACTCAAGAAGTTTTTAACACTTTTTTTCATTATTAAAAGGTAAACAAAATAAAAAGTCAAATAAAAACTATCGAATTTTCTATTCCCTTATTTAAAATCTAAAAATTAATAGAAATTTTAAAAAAGATTGAAGAATTTAAATAAATTAAATATTACATGAAGTTTTTAAGACTTAGAAAAATTGTGCAAAATTTATCAAATTTTGTAAATTGATTTAATAATTTTAAAATAATTGAATTAATTAATTATTTTTGTATTCATAATAGCATAGAATTGTACAATAATCGATATAACGCAGCCATATAAAATTTTGGTTTTATTCAGCGGTCGGGTAGACGTGTCTACTGGCTTTTTTTCTATGTCTTACATGATAGACGCGTCCACTTGTTTTTTCAAAAATCGAAGGTAGACGCGTCCACTTGTTTTTTCAAAAATCGAAGGTAGACGCGTCTCCTTGCTTTTTTTTTTACTTTAGAGCATCTTCTTACTTTTTAAAAACTGAGCACGCCCCTGGTTTTATTTTACAAAATAAGAAGTTTTAAAGATGCCTGGTTCTTAATGAGGCGTTTAGAAATTTCATATAAAAAATTCCTACACAAACTGAAAAAAAATTTATAACTGTCGCCCTAATTGTCAAAAACTTGTTTTGTTTATGAAACAGACTTGTTTTTAAGTCACAAGTCTTAAGTCAAGTCAATGACTTAAATTTTTTTTTTGTATTTTGGCATTTTCATTTTTACCAGTTTCTACGTAAATTTACTAAAATTACCAGAAATCCACTTGTCAAATCGGCACTGTATGAGAATATTTTCAGAATTTTAGGATAATAAGATATGCTATGATATTAGGATATTTCAGGATATGCCTTTGGAGGATATACCTCACACAATTATTTGAAATTGACTACAGTCAAACCTCGTTAAAACGAACTCTTTGGGTGGAAAATTCGGTATTCGTTTTATCGAAATTCCCATATAAAATGATAGGGACAAAAAAAATTTTAAACCAAATTTTATTGATTAAAAAAACTAAAATAAAAATGCGAAAAAAACAAAAAGTTAATTTTTTTGAAAAAAATCCGTAATAGATGGTTGTTTGGTAAAGCTACTTTCAATTATAAAATTTTCAATGTTAAATATTAAATTAATTACATTAGAATTTCGATACCACTAATTGTGATATTATTGTATTTTTGAGCTTGATCGAACCAATACGACACCACTTGATCAACATTGTCGTAACTTGACAATTTTATACGCTTTTTTTCTGGACCAGCAAAGTTCTTTTCGTAATGTTCTAAAATTTTTGCTTTCGACGACAAAATAGTAGAAATTGTAGAAGCATTAACGTTGTAATCTTTGTCCAGCTTTGAAGTGGTTATTTTTTGCTCAGTATGCTTTTTTATAATTTCTATCTTTACTTCAATAGATATACATTTTCTCTTTTTGCAAACTTGATTTTCATTCATTTTTATCAATTAGAATTTTTAGATAAACAATAATTAGTAATTATCAAGTATTTATTTACTATTTTTTATTATCAAGGTGTTAATTAACGGATGTCATTTTTTTTAAATTCGTTATATAAAGGTTTTTTTCTTAAGAAAAGTATTACTCGGTTTTTTTTTATAAGTTCGTTATATCGGGATTTCGTTATAAAGAGGTTCGTTGTATCAAAGGAAAATCTGCAATCTTTTTCCTTTATAAAAAATCGGCTCCTGGATTCTTATTCGGAAAAAAGAGGATTTCGTTATACGGAGGATCGACTGTATTTTGAAATTTTCAAACAAAATTGGTGCGAAATATTCACTCAAAAAAATAGGGCACCCGGTTAGACTTTGTTACCATACTCATTTTAATAGGCATACAATTATCGTTCACCAATAATATTTTTTTTATTCACCAAAAAAATAAAGAATATCACCAAAAAAATATAATCTAAGGCGAAACTCGATTACCAAAATTTAACACCTAATTCGTGTATTTTGCCGCAAATTTATTCTTAATTGACACCAAAAAATCACAATTACCTGTGCAAATCAAACCACCAATTCAAAATAGGTTTCTAAACCAAATTAATATTAATTTTACCAAATTAATTTATACTTCACCAATTCAATTTTTTATTCCCCAAAAATATTATAAATAGTATTTTTCATAATGTTATTTTACCGCAAATCCTTTAAAAATCAATTGAAACTCAATCGATACGATGACAACAGCAGTAATTCAAGATAACACAGTATCGTCATCAAGTGCAAACGTACTAGATTATCAAGATACTAGTGATGATGTAGATTCGGATATTGAATCTGAAACATTGCACATAAAAAGGAAAAGAAGCAAAGGTCATGTGCACAACAATTATCAATTATTTGATGAAACTTTGGAAGATCTCAATAAAATAGGCAATTGGAGAAAACAACGCAAGCATTAAACCATATAATGTTGGTATAATGGATGGTTCATGTAGATGGTACATCAAGAATAACATTTGCAAGCACTTGATTGGCATATCAAAAATTCTAAATATTCCTGGATGTGAAATACCATTATCAGCGAAAAATATTCCTATCGGCGAAAAAAGAAAACCTGGAAGACCTGCAAACAAGCCTTGATAGTTCAGTAATTATTTTTGGTTTGATTTGTTTTATTATTGGTGATAAAAACTATTATTTTGGTTGAAATAGATATTTTTTTGGGGGTAGATTAAAATAGATTAATTTAAAAAAAAATCGATTAAATCAGCACTAATTTATAATTAGCAAGTTCAAAAAAAAAATTAAAGATAGCAAAAATTTTTATTTAATTAGCAAATTAAAAAAATAAAATCAATTAATTTCGAGCAATATTTACCTGAAATTTTTTAATAATTAAATAGTCTCAATATTTTAAAATTAGAGATAAGCTCTAAAATAATTCATCAAAACTATCCAAAAAATAATTTTTAACTATTTCTCGAATACGCTCATCAAATACAATATAATTTGGCCGAATATAATTATGATAAGAATGGCCTTTGGTACCATTCTTATCATTGTCATATGTTATTTCATTTAAGCCTTTTTCAGCCATGAAAAAAATTTTGACAATTTTAAAATTAATTCAAATTTTGATGATTAATGCTATTTTCAATGCAATTTTTCAATTCTTATTTGATTTGCTTTTTTTTGTATTTTTTTGATTTGAATTTTTAACTATTCTATTTTATTTAATTTTTTTTTGACACTAAATAAGTCTGCTATTCTTGTTATTAATTTTAAACTTGCTATTTTTTTTTTGCTCAATTAACTATGCTATTTTTTGTCTTGCTATTTTAATACAGAGCCATTTTTTTGGTTTAAAATAATTAATAAATTTGGTGAAAAAATAATATTTTTTTTGGTGAAATAAAATTGTTTTGGTGAAAAATATATTTATTTGGTTCATTTTTTATTATTTTTTTGGTGATTTATTTTGGTGAAGTACTTAATAATTATTTGGTGAAGTAGAAATTTAGTGCCATTTTAATAAAGTATAAAATTAAAAAATAAAAATTTTCAAAGTTTGTCGCGCATTCAAATTGCCAGCAAAAAATTGTTGAAATATGGTACACTGGAGTGAGAAAAATATCCAAAATGAACCCGTTAACAATAATGCTGTTGATCCTATTGCACATCATCCTCTTGCCGATGTCGTCAATTTTTTTCATCATTCTGCCAAAATCTAAGCCAGGACGGTTTATGACATTGCCATGTGTCAAATTCATATCCCATTTTGCTTCCTATTTAATCTTTGTCGGAATGATAGTTTCATCATTTTTCAAGTTTCCCATCCACGAAAATGCCCACAATTTCCTAGACCTATTTCCACGATTCAACGAATCATTTCACAAATACACAGACCGCAAGGACTTGAGTGTTCACATTGACTTTGAAAATTTTTTCATCAGAGAAAATAAGCCCACTGGTCTCGAAATCACAATAAGTGTGTGGATCATAGGCCAAACATGGCACGAAATAAAACAACTAATGACCTATGGCATCTATGACTACTTCTACTCGTCCACAAACACCTTTAACTTGTGCATGAATGTTCTTTACTTGAGCTCATTTGGATTGAAATATCACACAATGCTAGTGGTTTCTGATTATATACAATTGATTGGAAACGATGAATTCTGGACCAAAGTGGACAAATTAAATAGCACGGACAAATTTGCTCAAAAAGAAGTGTACAATGTTTTCTACTGGCTCAACAGTGACAGGTTCTATTGGCAAAATTTGGATCCAATTAATCTTTCAGAAGGACTGTTTGCCATCGCAAATATTTTCACTTTTACTCGATTGTGTTTTTATTTGTCGGCTAATCAGCAATTGGGACCACTACAAATAACACTTGGTAAGATGATAAATGACATCCTGAAATTCATAGTCATATTTGCTGTAATATTTGCCTCGTTTGTTTTCGGATTGAACAATTTGTACTGGTATTACAATGCTGACGTGAGGGAGGCAGTTGAAATAACTAGGCATTACAACTCAGAGGACCCGGAGCATCCGTATTCGACCAAAGCTGAAGAAGCATTTGGATCGTAATTTTCCAGAAAAATTTTTTGAAAATTTTATTTTTTGTTTTATAGACTTGGAAGAGCGTTCATGACTTTGTTTTTTGCTCTGTACACCATAGGCGACTCGACCGACACTCTGATATCACCTTTTGAGAACAATTTAACTGTGTCCATTGGTTATTTGCTTTTTGGCTTCTTTCACATTGCTAACATAACAATCATGATCAATATGCTTATAGCCATGATGACCAAATCTTTCGAAGATATAATAGTAAATTTAATTTAAATTTTTTTTTTAAATATGCAAAGTTTAAATTTGACTTGACTTTGAAAAGACTTTAAAATGACTTTTTTTTTTGACTTTTGTCCAAGTCTGATTAAAATAGCTATAATTACATTAGCTTGATAAAAATAGCTGCGTCAAATTTTATTAGCCATTTTATCCAAAGGCATGTTTAAATATTTGAAAGTTCAGGAAAAAAAGAAAAAATTACTAGGTCGCAATTACACATTGGAGTTGGATAATTCAAATAATAAATATTTGTTATTTAGATAAAAAATATTTTTTTATTCAAAATACAAATATTAAACCAAAAATATTATAAAAAATTTTTTAATTTACAAAAACGAAATTATTTTATTAATCGACGCGTTTCGTTCAAAATGACCTTCTTCAGGATCTAAAATGACTAGTATTTTAAGAAAAGTTAATTAATAACCCAATAAAATTAAATAAAAAAATTAAAAAAAAATTTTTTGAAAATATAGAAAATTGAAATTTTTCAACATAAAATTACATAATTTTTTAGAGTAATATTTAATAAGAAATTATTCTTTATAAAATATAATAAAAAAAAAAAAAAAAAGTTTTTCAATATTCTAAACTAGTTTCAATATTTTATTTACATTATTATAAAAAAGTCAAAGTTTTAATATTTTCTATTTTAGGTATTTTTACATTCATTAAAGGTATATTTAAACTTAAAAAAAAGTGTGTTTCAGTCGATTTACGAATTAGATCATCCTTTTTTATGTCAGATGAGTCAAATTTTATTAGCCATTTTATCCATAGGCATGTTTAAATATTTGAAAGTTCAGGAAAAAAAGAAAAAATTACTAGGTAGCAATTACACATTGGAGTTGGATAAGTTCAGACTTGTTTATAAGTCACAATTTTAAGTCTAAGTTACAAAAATTTAAGTCAAAGTTATGACTTGCACAAAAATTTTTATCAATATCTGCAGACGGGGGGTTTTGACGCATAAATAAAAATAATAAAGCATAAAAATTAAACCATAGCATAATGAATAAAAAGTTAGTTTCAATAGTTTCAATAGTTTATTTAATGATTTTAAAAGGCTTGAGCTTAGCTCTTTTGCCTTCCGGTTACTGGAATTTTAAAATAAAAAGTTTTTGTTTTTAAAGACTAAAAATATATAAAAGTAAAAATAAACAAAATAAAATCTATCAGAAAAGTTTTGGTGTTATGTTTTTATCTAATTGTATACAACATTTCAATTGGCGTTCTACTGTCCGTAGTATGTGTTAAGTTATTGAGCATGTCTAGGATAATTGGGTTAGATCCCAAAATATTTTTTTCAATGTACCTTTCACCCAGGCAAAAAAGCATATCTTCCAAAGTTTCCATTTCACTGAGATGATGTAAATAGGCACTTGAGCATTTTAGTTTCTCTTGATGTATAATTTGTAAAGCTTTGTATTGTATTCCCTGAAGTCTTGCTATATTATTTGGATTTAAGATTAGAATTGGGGGTGCATATTCTAGAGTCGATCGAATTAGCGATTTATATACATTAAATTTTTCTTTAATACCAAGAGACCATTTTTTATAGGTAAGACATTTAAGAATATTAAGGAGTTTAAGACTCTGTTCTCGAATTAATTCCGTATGCTTACTAAAATTTAAATTACGATCAAAAGTTATACTTAGGTATTTGGGATTCATGTTGATTGGTATTTCCTCGTTAAATATTTTTAATTTGAAGTTACCGTTTGATATTTCCTTTGGAACTTTTCCTTTCGAGTATATTACAAATGAGCATTTTTTAGCAGCTGTGTTGAGCCGCCATTTATTAAACCAATTTTCTAAAGCAAGGAGATATCGCTTCATTTGTACCATTAATCTGTTAGTATTTTTATCTTTATTGAATGAAAATAAATCGTCCGCGAATAATAAACTGGCAATATTGTGGTTAGGGTAATTGTTATATTCTATTATGTCATTTATATATATTAAAAATAGAATTGGGGACAAAATTGCACCTTGAGGAACCCCTGTTTCGATATTGAATAATTCTGAAAAAGTATTTTCAACATTGACAAAAAATTTTCTGTTTGCAAGAAAATTTTTGATCCAGAGTCCGATTTTTTTTGGAATACCAATTTTGCTCATTTTGTATAAAAGCCCATCGTGCCAAACTTTGTCAAAAGCTTTATGAATGTCAAATACTACTCCACAAACCTTTTCATTGCCATCAGAAGCTTCTAGTGTCTTTTGGCAAAAGTAGATGATGTTATCAGTCGTTTGTCGTCTTGGCCTGAACCCTGACTGGTTGTCGACAATTAATTTATATTTTTCAATAAATTCAAGGAGTCTATTTTGAACAAGTCGTTCTATAAGCTTAACAATTGAATTAGTAACACTAATTGGTCTATATTTACTCGGGTTATTACGATCATTTTTATCTTTTTCAATCATTGTAATTTTTGCGATTTTCCAATCATCTAAAACTAAATGTTCATTCCACAACCAGTTAATCATCTTAAGCATCAGAATCCTACCTGTCTCTGGTAGATTTTGCAAGTGTCTATTTGTAATTTTGTCTGGACCAGGTGTCGATTTAATATTAAGTGAATTAGTCGCTCGATTAAGCTCAACTATATTAAATTCTTCATCAAAGTACGAGTCATTTGGTTTTGTTTTGAACAATTCACAATATAAAAAGTTAGGATTTTTTTTTTGTTTTTTATTCTTGCATATTTTTTTTTATCAAACCATAAAAAAATTTTGAAAGCATAAGAATATTTAATGAAAGAATATTAAAGTGTCATTTATTTTGATTAAACGTCAATTATGAAAAAAATAAAATTGTCATTTATTTATGTTATTTTGTCAACAAAAAATTAGTCAATTAAATTTATGAATCATAAATCAAAAGTATTAGTTGTCATTTTAAGTAATTAGGTATCACAGAATAAAATTAAATGTCATAAGGAAAAAAAAAGTCGTTTAAAAAACATTTTAATCTTAAAAAAAATTAAGAAAAAATTTACGTTTTATGTTGCCCTACTCCTCTTAATTTTCGTAATGGAATGTCGCAAGCTTCAGCTGGAAAGGACTCGAATAATCCTTGTCTATATGCAACACCAATTTTATGCTTGAAAATATAATGTTTGTGCAAAGACGGACAAGTGCATGTGCTTAATTTCCAATCATTTTCATTTAGACTTATAACTCTTAACTCCTGGAATGAGTCTACAAATTCAGAATAGGTTTTCTATCGGCATTGCTTTATTGATTTTAGCAAATCAACGCATAGTTGTCTGTTCATTGTTCTAATAACTGGAATATTTGGCAATTGAATTTCAGTTTGATGGAGTTCTTTTAATGGTTCATTTTCTGAGAGACTCTAACTTTAAGGTATAAGATTCTTTTTTTTCGATCTCTTTTCAGTAAACTTATCGTGGCAGCTATTGGTTCAAACTTTTAATTTGTGTGTGGCATTTGTTGTTTTAAAAGGTAGCTTTGGGTGTTTGCCGGTAAAAGAGTTGGTTGCTTACAAATGACAATTAATACATTTAATTGAAATTTAATATTTTAAATGACAATTCATACATTTAAATGACACTTAATTTTTTAAATGACAATTAATACATTTAATAGACATTTTTTTAATTGACGTTTAATCAAAATAAATGATGCTTTAATATGCGGCCATATTTAATTTAAAGCATAAGTAATCAAAAAAAAGATATGAGTGGTATTAACACAGACTAAATTGGACAGTTAAAGATTGATATAGAGTCATCTTCAATGGCGAGTTCAATTTTGAGGTCTTTAATCATAAATCAAGAGTATTAGTAAAAAAGTTAAAAAATGGGAAGTTTCCTCCGAAGTTCTGTATGCCAAGGTTACAAAGCGGTGGAGGTATCTGGTGATGTATAATTTTTTTTGGTTTATGCGCTATTAAATTTTTTTTAAACTATAATTTTTTTTTATGCATCAAATAGATTTTTCCAATATCTGCTTGATTTGGACCAGTTGAAAGAATTTTTTCATAATCTGGTTACATTAACAGACCACATAGGTCAAGATTAACAGCGAGGAATTTGGAAGCAACTACTTTATTGGTATCAAATATGGATTAATTAAATCATTGACTTGACTTAAATAAAAGAAAAACTTCTAGTCATTAACTTGACTTGACTTAAGACTTGTGACTTAAAAATAAGCCTGGATAAGTTAAAATATAAAAAAAAGACAATAAAAATTGATAAATTGTAAGAGATAAATTTTGATAAAATTTATAAATTTTAATACATTAATACTTCTTATACTTCTTAATTTGGTGTCATAAATCAATAATTGACATTCTTGTTATCTGTTTTAGAGTAAAAATTAGACAAATTTTTCCAAATAGATATTTTTTTATAAAATCGGAATTGTTTTAATCAATTAGGATAATTCCTATTAATTTAACAGAGTATTATTCAAAAAATAACCGATTATTTTAAAATAGAAATTTATTCTTTTTTTTTTTTTTTGGTAGGTTTGTATGGTTTTGTGAAATTCAGTACAAAATAAAAAAATGAACAGAAAAAAATGTAAAAAAATTGAATAACTTTTTTTCTAAAGTTTTAAACTTAATTCTGTAAATTCAACATTGTGCAACATTCAAAGTTGCATCAAATATCTATGTCTGCTAAATTTGCAGAGTTCAACAGAAATTAAATTCAATATAATCGAGTGTAGTGCATTTTGCAGAGATTTTGCACATCATTAGCAGACTTTTACAGTTGATGCAACTTTGAATGTTGCACCATTCTGCATTCGCAGAATTAATTTTAAACTTTTAAAAAAAAAGTTATTTAATTTTTTTACACTTTGTTCTATTCTTTTGTACTAAACTTCACAAAACCGGTTTGTATTAGATTAGATAATATTTTTTAGAATAAGTGTAGCTTTATTATAAAAATCACCCCATAAAATTTTTTATTAAAATAGGGGTAAGCAAATTATCTATTCCAAATAAAAAAAAGATAAGGAGAAATTAAAATAGATAAAATTAAATAGTTACTGCACTTTATATTCAAGTATTGATAGGTTCTGAAAAAAATGGAAATGATAAGTTAGCAAATATACAATGGAGTGGAGTACTCAATAAATTTTGTCTGATAATCCACTTTATATTGAACCAAGGCTCCTAAAGTTGCCAAAAATAAAGTTTTGTTCCAATTTTAAGTCATAGTCTTACTTTGGAAACGATCTTAGAAATGTTAAAAATAAGGAACAAACTCTTTTCTTTCTATTGAATCACTCTATAACTTTCTGAATAAAAAAAATTATCTGAAGTTGGCGTGGTGGTTCCTTCCAAAACCAGATTGCTACATAACAAGTAATGAAATGTTTTCAAATAAATATTATAATCTTGATTAGACGAAAGAATCAAGAAACTTTCCAAAGAAGCTTGTTATACTAATTGTTCTATACTTAGAAGGAAATTGAGAGGGTTTCTTTAGAATCCAAGTAGTGCTGGCAGTTTTCTATACATTTGGATTTCCACTTTTTCAATTTAATAGCAAAAAAGTTGTAAGATATTTTTAATATGAATGTTAAAGCATTTTTTTAAATATTAAATTATGAATTTAGGAGAGAATATTACCTCCATGTTGAAATTTATTAGTTTACGTTTATTTTTTTGCTGTATATTATTACTTTTTGTTGAAAATAATTATTTTATTGTCGAAATTAATTAGTTGTAATTAAATTTTTGAATATAATTGCTTTTTGTTTAATTTAATTAGTTTATTTACAAAATATTTATATTAGGTTTAAACAATTTTTTTCTTTTGAAAAAATAAAAATAATAATTTATTATATCATGCAATATTTCAATAATCAAAATATAAATATACTTGATTATTGCCTAAGTATTCCTCAACATTATTTAGCTTTTGCTGGCCTTCCAGCTTTTGCTTTTAAAGCAACAGTTTTCTGAACAATTTTCAATGGAAATTGATCAAAATTAACTATTTTATCCAATTCTAGTTTATTCTATCTTGAGTTAATTTAATCGAGATTCATTAAACTTGAATTAGATTTATCTAATAAAACAAAATTTTCAGAATTACATATTTTCTTTATTAAGGCATTGTTATTTTTTAAATAATTTACATTCTGTAATAACTCAGTTGTAATAGCCTTGGCTTCATCTGCTACTAAAATTTCTGGTTTAAAATCATTATTGTAAACATTTTTTAGTTGGTTTTTTGTTGCTGTAAATATAAATTTAAAATTCAAATCTCCAGTTTTTGTTGAACAAAAACTCATACAAACACCTTTAACTTCTTGCACTCGGTTTGCAAATCAACATCTTTCCACGATATATTAAATATTTTTATTCAATTTTATTTAAATTTTTTTTTAAACTTGAAACTATAAATTTTATAATATAACGGGGGACAACATAAAATCGAGACGAACTTTAAAAGGTCATAACTCCTTTAATATTTATATTTATCAAAATAAAACGAAATTTTGAGAGAATATAGCATTTTTATTCTTATTTTTATTTATCCTTTTATCTTTATTCAATAAGTCCATTTCTTCGAATACTATTGAGTTATTTGGATGTAGAGGCCAAAAGGTCCTGTACGAGATTTTGGTCCATATTTCTTGTACAAAGTCGTATTTTATACCTTAGTTAATCTAAGTTTTTTTCTCTCCAGCCATTCTTAACACTTTCCCCTTTAAAATGGACCAAAAATCTTCAATTGGTCGTACTTCTGGTACATTTACAGTGTTTTCGCATTTTTTCAAAAATTTGATATTTTGGTCAATCAAGTAGTTGACCACTGTATTGGCATAATGGGAGCTCGCCAAGTCGGGCCAGAACTTATAGTTGCCGTCTGAATGATGCTTTTTAATAAACAGAATGAATCCACGCTTTATAAAGTCTAAATAGACAGTTTGGTTGACTGCAAGTCCACTTTTTCGTATGATTTGCACCGAAATACCCCCCTCAGAAATGACCAACCAAACAAGTAATTTCTGCTCAAATTTCTTAACTGGGGTATATTTTGTACTTGCTGGTGTTGCATCAATGTTACTTGAGTAAAATATATCAATTCCATTGATTTTACCATGAATGAGAGTGAATTAGGATTCATCGTTTAAAATCCAGGAAAAATTTGGATTTTTTAAATACAAATTTCTACATTTAACTCTAGCTACTTTTTGTGCGTTTCGGTTCGGTAAGAATTTTCATTTTTTTTCAAGGTGTTATTTGAAGCTTCTTCAACAATTTTGAGACCATTTGCTGACTTATATCAAACTTTTTGGCTGCTTGACGCTGAATGATGTTGTCTTTGTGATCAAAAGCCTTTTTTAGCTTGTTGAGTTGTACTTTAGTCATTTTTTTCGGTGTTTGACCAGATGCTTGCTTCTTTTCTGGTGAAAAATATTCACTACGTTTTAAAATTCGGGAAACAGTACTCCTTGGATTTTTTTCTGCCATAAAATTCCACACAGTGAATATCTTTCCAAGTGATCTTTTTTCGTTAAAAAACGCGTACACGCGAATTCTTAGGGCCTCTTCTTTAGATGAATTTATTTTGTTCATTTTTAATTCAAATTGAAAAGTTTTTTTTTTTATCGTATTCAAAATTAAATTTACTTCAAGAATATGGAAAGAGGTTTAAAAAAAAAATTAAAATAGCATTTCAAATCATACTTAAAGTTCGTCTCGATTTGAAGTTGTCATTCGTTAATAAATTATTTTCAACAAAACTAAATTAAAATAGACAAAAACTAATTAATTTCAACTTGTTAAGTAAATTTTTTTTGTCAAAAATAGAATTTTTATTTTTTCAACAAAAAGTAATTAATCACATTAAAAAGTAATTATTTTCGAAGTAATTTAGTCTCTAGCAAAATTACTAAATAGGGTATTTAATCATCGTGAAAAAAAATAATTTTTTAAATCGGTAAAAAATAAACAAAATGTAATTTAAGCATCATTCGGACATAGAATGGAAATTTGCTCGTTCCAAACTATACATGGAATACATTAAAGAACGCTTTACTCTGCCTGTACCATTGAATTTGATACCAACGCCTCTGGGAACATATGAATTTGTCAAAAAAAGCATCAAATTTTACAAAGAGAAAAAATTTTTCAAATCCTTTCGCAGGTCAAATGATGTTGGTTCCACTATTGATGACGGTCCAAGTTTTTACGAGATGAAATCACAATTAGGAAATGAGACACGCAACAATTCAATTCAATCCAAACATAACACAAGCACCCAAAATAAGAGAAAAGAGAGCTCTAAAACGGACAATACGGGAAGCCTAGAGAACCACAAATTAACTTATAGGGTACGAAAAAATTTTATTTAAAATAATCGTTTTTTGTAATTTACTTTTTTAGATAGTAATGGAGCGTGTAGTAAAGCGTTATTTGATGCATAACCAAGGTGATTCAGATGATCCAAAACAAAACGACTTCGAGGACATGAGACAAGATTTGCAGCAAGTTAAATACGACATAGTAAATGACTTAAAGAAAACACGTGAGGAAAGCTTAAGAAACGCATTTACAATAAATAATGGAATTCAGTATATTGCTGAGGAATTGTTGATCAGTAATTTGGATAAAAAAGTCGAAGATCATCAAACTGCCAGTAAAGTAGAATCAAGTGAAACTAAGTCATCGTCGTCTGAGCGTCGAGCATCTGGACATAAATTGAAGGATTTTATTAATTCAAATAAACTTTTTTTTAAGTCAGTTTCGGCTCTGAATTCAAAAGATAGGTCAAACTTTGGACAAAAAACACCAAAATCTCAGCATTCGGGATTTAAAATCGATAGAATTTCTGGCGTTAATTCATTGGATTCTGAACAAGATCAAGAAGCAAAATCAGGTGAAAATCAGCCAATTTTCGGAAAAACTCAATCAATAGAAGAATTTTATCAAAATAGACTTGCATATGATTTTCAAACTTTATATGAAAACGATTTGTGATTTTTTTTAAATATCTTTTAACTATGTTAATCATATTTGCTTTTGATTTTTACTTAAAACTTGCATTATTTAAAAAAAGAGATAATAGTAAAAAAGTATTAAATTTTTTATTTTGAATCGCTGCACTTAAAAAAAAATTTAAAATTTAAAATCTTAAAAATTACGTAATAGAACTTACTTCAAGGACTAAAATAAGGAAAAATTCAAAAGATTCTAGTATTTAAAAATATTTGAGCAAAAATATGGTATGTTCTATTGTGTTTTATAAAAATTTTAAATACAATTTTAAAAATGCATTGAAAATGTGCGATTGTTGAAAATTTTTATATTTTAGAAATATTTGGAGAAATCAAATATGTTTCAAACATAGCTTTTTTAATTTTAAAAATTTTAAGAGAAAAAAAAATTAATTTCTTTTACTTTACCTTTACTTTTACTTTTACTAATTCTAAATAAAATTTTTGATCTTTTAACTGTTGAAAAAGGCAAAAATTTAACTAGCTACAAGTTTTTTTTTTAATATATTTATGTTGGTTTAATTTAATTTTATACAAATGACGGTGAGTTGAAGGCTTGGGCACTCCCCAGAAGCGTTTACGCTAGGACTGGGGGGGTCTTAGCTCGAACACTCATCATCCCACATTCCTTCTCGCCAAAAGCACAACCAGTCATCATAGCGATTCAAGTTGTTTTGGATTGCTCGCAGGGTGCTTCCCTACTATGACTCAATTTATTATTATTATTATTATTATTATGCTTTAAAGAAGCAAAAAATTTTAAATAAAAGTAAAATTTATAAAAAATTTAGTGAATATGCTATCTTTTTCTTATTAAATGTTTTTCAATCACATTTACCTAAAAATCTTAAAATTCAATTGCTAAAATATGATTCATGAAATTTAAGTAATAATTAAAGGAATGGCTCTCAATTAAATAAAAAATATCATTTAAATTAAAGATTGCTTCAAAATGATTAAACAAATTGATGGTACAACATAGAAACCATTATTTTATTCCATTTAATTCAATAGTTTTTGGCAAAGAATCAATCTTTATTTCTTCGTTATACTTTGATTCTATAAATAGCCATGGTGAAAATTCCATCATAGCCAGAGTTTTTCTAATTGTTTCGAAGCATAAATTAAATAGTTCACTTCTTGTAATGCTAAAAAATATCATCATCTTGTTTTTCGAAGTAAAAGTGACTTATTGGAAGAACAGACTGGTATTTGAATAATTCATTTGATCATTTCTTTATAACTTCTAATTTTTGTAAATGAAAAAGATAATCGAAAAAAAATTCAAATTTATTTTCGAAAGTAGTCAGACTAATTTGTATCTTCTACCAATTTTCCCATTATATTTTGTTGGTATTTCTGCGACTTTGTCAAAATTTATTATGCTAATATCTGTAAGCCAGAATTTACGAGCAATATTTTAGTCATTTATTTCGATATAATTGATAAGCTCATGTAACTTGTCCTTAATATTTGATGACGAATTGTTTAAACACGGTAATATTTTAAACTTTTGACGAAAGCTTACTGGAATACGAAAGTCCAAATAAAAAATAGTCAACTGTACAAGTATTAGTGAGTCTAATATTTATATTGTTGTTACAAAAATTGGCGACCCAACAAGGCACATGAAAAAAAAACATCGATTGAAGGGTTATATTGCTTTTTAGAAATTAAGGAATCATTTTAAAATAAAGATGCTGATCTTTTTATTAGGCTATTTTCATCTCGATCAAGATATGTTTTTTCTTCATTTGATATTTGTTGAGATATTGTGTTAGCTTTTTATATCCTCATTTTCATCATTTTCTGACTCAGAACTTTCTTTCAATACATCACTTATGAATATTGACATCAGAAATCCAGCTGGATTATGTATTTTTTTATTGTCTTTGGCAAATGATAAATAATAAATAATCCTTGCAATGTGAGAACAGCAGCCTACAGTTCTCATCCCAGATTTATAGGTACAATACCAACCTTCAATTGCATCTACTTCGTTTTGTAAAATCTTGTTTTACAAACAGCACAGAGTTTATCGTTTAGATACAATTTCGACATATTTAATTTATGATTTTTCGAAATACAAAATTTTTAAAAATTTCAAAATAATCTGTTTCAACAAGCTCAAGTAACATTTTGAATTAATGCTAAACATGTGAAAAGATACTTATGGACGAATGCAACTTATTTGGGATAAAAAAAATAAAAAAACTGCTTGATTTAGTTAGAAAATAACTTTAAATATGTTTTTGTCAAAAAAAAAGTTAATTTATTTCTTTTTTTAACAAAAAATATCAGGCGCGTAATTTCAATGGTTATAGCCTAAGGTCCTTTAACCAAAAATTGTGTAATTTTACGTAAAATTAAGTAGGAAATGGTAAGGATTGGTGAATTTTTTTAAAATTTTACATAATTCCATTAAAAACATATTTATTAAATTTCTGACATAATTTAACGGCTAAAGTTTTCTATAAAAACCTCCCGATGAAAAAAGGATAGTTTTTTAATTTTTCTAAATGGTTAATTAATTTCCTTAATTAAGTAAACGGGATGATTTTTTCTGGATACAAAAAAAACGGGATCTAATTCCCAAAAACTTTTTATCTTCGTTTAAATTTAGGTTTATCTGTAGTCTCAGGCATAAAAACTTAATTTAGAGAATTTTTTTGACAATTTTTTATTTGGTAAAAACGCGCATTTTATTTAGAAAAAAAACTTTATATTTACAAAGAATTAATTTTATTTGAAATGATAAGAGAATTTATATTTTTGCTAACTAAATTATTGTTATCACTTTTATATCATGGATTGACAATGAACTTATAAATTAAAAAATTAATATGCAAAAAAAGTGTCCTTTTGTGTACTTTTGTTGTGAAAACAATTTTCCCTAGCAAAAAAAGTGTCCTTTTGTGTCCTTTTGTGTACTTTTGTTATGAATCCTTTTTTCCCTGACAAAAAAAGTGTCCTTTTGTGTCCTTTTGTGTACTTTTGTTATGAATCCTTTTTTCCCTGGCAAAAAAAGTGTCCTTTTGTGTCCTTTTGTGTACTTTTGTTATGAAAACAATTTTCCCTAGCAAAAAAAGTGTCCTTTTGTTATGAATCTTTTTATTCCTAGCAAAAAAAGTGTCCTTTTGTGTACTTTTGTAATTGACCTTTATAATTACAGTATATTAACCAAAGATTAAGGAAAAAATTATCTGAGTTAAATAAATCTAATTTAGAATTAAACCATATTTTGACTATGAGTAAATCGTCGTCAGACGTTTTACTCATTGTCAAATTAGGGTTTAATTCTAAATTAGATTTATATTAACAAAATACTAGATAAAATGAAGGGGTCCGGGGCGAAGCCCTGGTTTAGGGAATTTGGTTCAGTAAAAATAATGAGCGAAGTGTCTTTAAAAAATGTCCGACTGAATTTTTAAAATATCTAACGGATACTTTAATTAATTTTCTATTCTTGAATTTTTTAATTAAATTAAGTCAATTGCCAATTGACAAAAGTAAACAAAAGGACACAAAAGGACACTTTTTTTGCTAGGAATAAAAAGATTCATAACAAAAGTACACAAAAGGACACAAAAGGACACTTTTTTTGCTAGGAATAAAAAGATTCATAACAAAAGTACACAAAAGGACACAAAAGGACACTTTTTTTGCCATGGAAAAAAGGATTCATAACAAAAGTACACAAAAGGACACTTTTTTTGCCAGGGAAAAAAGGATTCATAACAAAAGTACACAAAAGGACACAAAAGGACACTTTTTTTGTCAGGGAAAAAAGGATTCATAACAAAAGTACACAAAAGGACACTTTTTTTGTCAGGGAAAAAAGGATTCATAACAAAAGTACACAAAAGGACACTTTTTTTGCCAGGGAAAAAAGGATTCATAACAAAAGTACACAAAAGGACACAAAAGGACACTTTTTTATGCAAATGAATAATATGGTAAAACAAGTTCATTGTCTATTGCTCTTTTATATTTAATTTGCTCTTAGAAAATAATAAAAGCTGTCAAAGTCTTTATTGAATCTGAAGGGAATATGAATTAAAACGATCAATTTAATAAGAAACTTTAAAATTCCTTGGAAATCAAGGGACAAAAAAAAAGAAAATATGCCTTTTAGCTTAAAAAATAAACCACCCTTCTCCTCTTGTTTAATGAAACATGAGTTAGTTGGTCAATATCCGATTTTACTGTTATAATGTATATTTTTCTCTTTCACAGTAAAATCGAAAATTTTTCCTTAAAAATTAAAATAAATCCACTTTTTGTTACATAAAATTGTTAGAATTCCTTTATAAATTTTTCAAAAGATAAAATAAAAATTTAAATTAACTAAATTAATCTTTATTTTTTAATGAAAAATAAAAAATTTTAATTTAAGTCTAGAACACCTAAAAAATCACTATAAAAGCTTCCCAAATATAATTTTTTTCTGTGTTTGATACCCGTGGCTATATTCTCAACAATCTTGCCTGATGGATCATGCCATGAATTTAATGCGTTGCCTTTTAAATCGTACTCGGCTATCAGGCCGTATTTTGGAAACAAGGAAAACAAGTATCCAAAGTCGAAGATCTTTTTTTTTTTTAAATTTAAATAATTTTGATATTATCTGATATTATTTGATTATTTTGATATACTCACTTTTCCAATAAAATTTCTAATTGACGGCCATGTTCCAAGAAAATCAAGAATGGAATAAAATTTGCTTAACCGGGCAACAGCAATTGGTACTATTAATGTTTTATTATCAGTTAGTCTAATAGTGTCTCCAAAACCTGGCGTTTGAGAAAAAACTCTGACATCGCCTTTTTTTTCACCCTTTAAAACAAACTCCACTATTCTTGACATTACATTTTCGTTGATTAAAATTGAATTTTTGTCGGGCATCAACTGTAGTCCATTGGGAAAAAAAAGATTTTCCAAAAGTAAATCTAATTGATCTGTTTTTTCATTGTAGGAAAATAGACGCCCTCTTGGCTGAGCCTCTAAATATTCGAGGAGACCTTGGTCCACGCTGCGAACATAAGAAGTGTCCACAAAAAAAATCAAATCTTGATCAATATCAAGATCGTTTGTAAACTTCAAAGGTCTTTTTCCAAAACGTTTATCGTTAGAATCAACAACAGTTGTTTTAATGCCTAAAATTTTAAAAGATAAAAATTTGGAATTTCAATTTTTGTTTTTTCAAAACCTGTTTTCACATTAATTTTAAGGATCCCGTGGAAAGCATCTGCGACATATAAATTTTCATAGTCATTCTCTCTAAATCTTAAACCCAATGGCCTTCCACATTCTTCCAAAGAATTTTTTTTTTCTTTTAGATTAATTATTAAAGTTTTTAAGTTAATCACCACAATAAATAAATATTACCGCAAAATGCTTGTGTTTGATTTCCTGTTTGTGCAACAAAAGCAATGTCAGACAGATTTTTGCTATTTACTCTAATTATCTGTCCGTTAACAATTCCAGTATATAAAAAGTCATCTTTATCAAAAGCAATGCATTCTGGGCCGATTAATTTTCCTTTACCCACATAAATTGTCTTTTCAAGTTCAGTATTTGATTTCAGATTCCCTTCCAAAGGAACAACATCCGGAAGCCTTAAATCACAAAAATTTTGAATTTAAACTATTTCAATCATTTAACAAAAAATTCAATGAAAAATTAATAAAATATCAATTTAAAGTTTATCCTCGGAATAATGAATGTGAATACAAAAAATTATGGAGAAAAAATTAAAAGATCTTATCATCTTTCAAATATTTATTTTAATTTAAATCTTAATATTTGATATTTTTCGTTTTTTAGTGAGAATTCGATGAGAAGGATGATTAAGGTAAATATTAAGGTAAGAAAAAAAAATAAAAAAAAGATGAACCTTTGATTTGCTAATAAATTTTATAAACAGTTTGAAAAAATTTAAATAATATCTTATTCATATTTATTTTGTCGATTATCATATACAGTAGTGCTATGATTTTCTTTTTTTACGTAATTATGCGTAAATTTACATAAAATTACCAAAGTAAAAAAAAAGTAAATTTACCGGATTTACCAAAATTACCAAAGTAAAAAAAAAGTAAATTTACCGGATTTACCAAAATTAACGTTAAATTACAGGAAATTACGTAAATTTTTGTAAAAAATAAAAATTCCAAAAAATACTAAATTTTTTAAGAATTTTGAAATTTTTATAATTTTTTGGGCCTGAAGCGGAAAAAAAAATTAAATTTTAACATGTCCATGAGGTTCCTTATAGTGTTGAATTCGATTCAAGACTATAAGGTAATATCGAATGTTCGTTCATCGAGAGATGAGGTAATATTTTATTTTATAAGTCCATTTTGTTATTCTAACATAAAATCAAGGTCTTTAAAAATTATTTTTAGAATTTTTAATTTATCCATTAAGGAAATCAAAAGAACTAAATTTTTGCCCTCTATTTTTCAAAATTTAAATTGAATTAAAATTTAGTTTAAATAAATTTTAAAATGGGCTTTTTGAATGAAATTTTTCTGACAATTCGTCCCTGGCATTAAAAATTTTTTCTCAAAGGTTATAAACTGCTTTTAAATTAAAAGATCAATGTTGAAGTTTTTAACATTTAAGTTTTCAATTTTCAATAACATTAATATAATTTATATAGATTTTGCTGCAAAATTTGAAATATTTAACTTAAATACCTTGTTGTTAAATTTTTTCAAACAAAAATTTAATCAATAAATTTATTGAAATTGAATAATTTAATTTATTTTTTTATTTTTAAAATAATTATTTTTAATGAATTTAAATAAATTAAGTGTTATTCTGTCTCTTGACGAATAAGCACTAGCCTGTTAATTTTTTTTTGCGTCGGTCTTGCGGAAGTTTTGTCTAAACTTGACAACAAAAATACAGAAGTGGTCATGGAGGGTGTGAAATAAAATGGCAAAATATGTGAACAATAGTTAATAATTTAAAAACTTTTATATTTAAAAAATTATTTAAAAAAAAAAAGATAGAAATGAGCATCACTCAAGCATCAAATGAATCACTTCTATTCCTAGCGTCAGTACAACTAATGAACTTATTTCAGATGTCATTCTCTTTTATCCCAGTACTAATTCAAAATCAAATGAAAAAACCAGCACCAATCTTGAGACTTTTAGCTATAAAACTTTTGTAATTTTGTTAAGACCCAAGTATTTAAATCTCTTAATCTTTTTTACTAATCCTTATTTAAATATAGTAAATTCATAACTGCAGGCAGAGCACGCTAACACTTAACCACTAATTATTTGTAATAACTTTGGATTCAATTTAATAAAATATTAACTAAATTAAATTGTTTTGTTTATTTCTTGGCTTAAGTTCAAACTCAAGACTTTACTATTTATAGAGTAAAATTCAGTAAAATTTAGAAAATTTGGGTAAAATGGAGTAAAAATTTTGGAAAAATTATTATTAAAATTATATTAAAATTATATAATGATAAAAAAAAATATTTTTTATTGTCCTTTTTTTTATTTTTTTTGTATTTATCTGTGTTTTTTTACTAAATTGTTCAATTTGTAATAAAAAAATTATTTTTTTATTACTTACATTAGAGGTGAATTTATTTGTTTTCTACAATTCTATTAATTATGATAATTTTTATTTAATAAATTACATTTCGCTTATATTAGATATTTTTATGATGAATTTAATATTTTTTTATTCAATTTGTGGTAACTTTTACTAAATCTGAAAAATATTAAGACTCAATTTAAGGCATCCTGAAGTTTATGATCAATTCAAAGAGTTTATCGTTTGATATTAAAATTAATCTTTGAATTAATTGAAAACTTTTATTTTAAAATTCTTGACATGTTATGTAGATTTAAAAAATAAAAAAAATCTAAAAATATTTGTAGAAAAGATCGATTTTTTCACTTTATTACTTATTTGGAATTTTAATATTTGAAATTCATTTTTAAATTTTATTTTAATTTTGAATGCTATATATAAATACTTTTGAAATAAATAATATCAAAATAAACTCTAAAAAAAATCAATTTATAAAAATTTATATTTAAAAATCGATTTTATCAATGGATTTAGAAAATATATTTTTTAATTATTTAATTTTTTTAATCTACATAACATGTAAAGCATGTTCCATTAAAATTATTTAAATAAATTTAAAGATTAAATTTAATATCTAAAGATAAACTCCTTGAATTGAAATGATATTGTGAATTGATCTTCAACTTCAAGATGCCCAAATTAAAAAAACGGAAAAGTACTTAAGTTAAAGAAATAAACTTTAGTACTTTTCCTTTCTTTTCCTTTTACATTTTCTTTTTTCTCATTTTTTCCCCAAATTTTTAAATTTTACTGAATTTTAAAGCATTTTCGTTTTTTTCCGAAAATTTACGTAAAAATCGGTTATGTTTTTTTTCTCAATTTTTTTTTCTTACTGAAAAAGGTCAAATAATGATGATGAACAAAAATGCCTAAAAAATGGCATTTTTGTTTTTACGTAATTTTTCTTAAAAAAACCGAAATTTTCGAAAAATTACGTAGAATTACCAAAAATCCTATTATCAAATCAGTACTGTATTTGTAAATAAAAAAACGCTTTAAATTCTGTCTTAACAATTTAAAATTTAAATCTACATAAAAACTGGCAACTTAATTTTTTTATTTAACCTTAGACTTATCTTAACAAAAATTTTAAAAAAACTTTTTTAAATTAGTGTGACTTTGTGTTATATCACTTCGATATTAAAAAAAAAATTTTTTACTTGATATAACTAGCATTTAGTTTCCTCGAAAAATCAATTGATATCAAGGATGCATTGGCCTCACATTTTAAAACCAAAAATAAAATAAAGAAAAATTTCTTTTGATTTAGCCAAGTCATTTTTGTTGTTGTTTTTAGAAATAGTAAAAACTATGAACGAATAATTCCAATTTATACTTGTTTTTAATATTTATATAATATGTAAAGTATGATATCTCAATATTGACTTGTAAAAAAGTCAAGTAATGTATTATTAAGCAATTTTTTTATGAAAAACATCAAACACAAAGCATAATTTAATATGATCTAATTTTTTTCTTTTATTTTTTGATTCATAATAGATCAGCTTTTTTTTAGTAAATAAAAATTTTGCTTAATAATAAATCTTGACATTTTTCATAAGTCAATATTAAGGTTTTATTTTAGAGGCTTAAGATTTTTCTCATAATCAGCTATGAATAATATGGCAAATAGATTTTTTTAGTCAAGTCAGTTTTTGGATCAAAATTTAAGTCACCATTCTAAGAGAAAAAGACAGCGAAGGCTACGGAAAGGCCCAAATAAAACTCTGAAGTCCTCAGTAAAGTTAATGGTTGTGTTTTCAATATTTTTTTTTGACAGATATCAATAGTAATTTTATTATTGTGCATTTGAACTGTAAACTTCACCTAGATTTTTATGGCAAGCATTTAAAAGTTAGGTAAAAAAAAACTAAGTTTAAGAATAAATATGCTAGGTAAGTTATTTGAAATGCTAAGTGTTAAAATTAATAATGTTTTTTTAAAAAATCAAAGTGCTACAATAAAAACAAGGCCACTAAGTTGTTTGATAAAAATGATAAATTAAAACCGGAAAGAAGTAATGGAGGTAGTGTTGGGATCAGTACAAGCGGACACTTAACCGGCCAAAATTTTCAGTAACCGTGACCGTGTTCGTATTAGCCCGGATTTTTGACCAATCAGCTTAACGGTCAAAAATTTTGACCGCCAAAAGATACGGCAGAAAAAAAACGGGCGGTCAAATATATGGCAAACTTTTTAGCGGGCGGTCATTTGGCCGGTCAGCATGACGATCAAAATTTTGGACCGCCAAAAAATACGGTCAACTTTTTTTTCAAAAAAATTAATATTTTTTTCTTAATTTTTAAAGAATTTCACGATTTAAGTGGCCGTCCGCCAAAAAGTTGGCCGTATATTTGACCGGTCAACTTAACGGTCCAAAATTTTGACCGTCAAACTGGCCGCAAAAAACCGTCCATGAAATGAAATGGACCGGTTTGAAAATTAAAAAAAACAAAAATATGTTCAAAAGGAAAAAGCTTAAAAAATAATATGGCTTTACCTGATTATATGAGTGACAGTGGTACAAGTGATGGTAAAAAAGATGTCGAAGAAATAATAGAGAAAAAAATCTATTCGGTATGAATTAAAGAATAGTTTTTAAAAGTCACAAGTGCTAGTCCGGACTTAAATTTTTAAATTTTCTTTCAAAAGTCCAAGTCCAGGCTTTAAAATTTTGAATACTGAAGAAGAGATTTATGCTAAAATTGCAAGAATATTCTGATATATGGCAAATCTATTTGCATAAGACAACCCAATAGTATATAAATTTTTTGATATAAAGGCTGATCTGGTAAATTTAGAATTTAAAGTCCGGACCTGGACTTTTTGGGACTTTTTAGCAAGTCTGGTTTTGAAACAACAGAAGAAGCTCTTGATTTAATAGATTTAACAGTTTTGGCCAAATGATACAAAAATTCTTCTATCAAGCTGTAAGTCATTGCTAAAATACGGATCACCTTTTTTTTACTAAAATTTGGGCCATCCCTTAGAGACCGAAGGAATAATTTAATAAACTCCGATCAAGTTTTTTTTTAGGACAAAATTTTATGCTCTTTCACGCGCAATGAGACCTAAGACAAAGGACTTTTAGTTTTTGCTGCACAGATCTTTGATATAAGAAAGTCAAAAAATTTCATATCATTAATCGGTCCGTCTTCATATTTAAATCAAAAAATGATTATGGTTAAGATTGTCAGAATCAAAAATGTCAGAGTCAAATTGTCAGAAAAAAAAATGTCATTTCTGACAATTTTAACAAAGAGATAGCGATAATTTTTTTATTGGTTTATTTTATTATAGAAATTATTTTGGCTATCGTAAATGTACCAATTATTTGAACAAGCAGGCTCACTTGGATTATAATTTGAAATGACGACCCAGTGATTTTTAGCATGAGCTACTTGGATAAAAAGTGATTCATCAAGTGCATCAGGATTAAAAGGAGGACCCTCAATTGAAAATAATCGGGCATAAACAAATCATTTGAACCATATTTTTTAAATATAAGGTTTTGAAATTCTGTTATATGCAAATTATTTAATTCTTGGTTTTTATCGAGCTTTAAAAGATCTTGAGAAATAGGAACCCGCTCAAAGTTGAGGAACTAGCTGTGAGAGTATCCTGTACGCTAAGCGTATAATTATTGCTCACTAAAATTTCCTTTACACTTACGTATAAGCTTTAATATAAGTTCTAGGCTCTTTGTTTTGGAGCAGAATGTAAGCTGCTGGAAACATTCTATTTTGATAAAGACAATTCACTATCTGATGGAAATGAGTCGGACAAGTCTTGAAGGTACCATCAAAATGCCATCTTGTAGCGCTTCCTAAAATTTTCATACCTATTGGTTAAATGAATATCAAAATACCTATTTTTAATTAAATTTCAATAAAAAGTTTTATTATTGATGTTCATTAACTTTTATAAATTAGGATTCAATTTAATTTAATTAATATTCAATTGTGAGTTAATTTTTAAAATAAACGTTATATCTTCCAATAAGAAAAAAGTAAAAACAAAAATCAGGATTGGTTTGACATTTTTATTTCTAAATTATTTTGCACTAAATTTATTTTGATTTTTTTTACATTTTGACTTTTTTTTCTGACAATTTTACTCTGATATTTTTGATTCTCAAAATCTTAACCATCTCCTCAAAAAATATGTAAACGGACCACTTTTTTTAGCCAAAGGCCTGCCTTCGAGCGCCCATCACTATACTGGTCCAACTTTTTGTGCTCTTTCTTCTCCGAATAGGAGTTTGAAAAAAAAATTTAAAATTTAAAACTTTCTTGATTGGTTTTTAAACACGATCTTTTTTTAATTTCACATCTGTTTTTGAATAATCAAGATTAATTTCTTTTACATTAGAATTTTAATTGAGGTCGATAAACCTCTTTTAATCTAATGTTTTCTATTTACAAATACTAAAATTTCAATTGACTTAATCTTGACCATTAGAAAATATCTTTTTTTCTTAATTATTTGTTTTTTTTTGTATGCTCAATTGTTGAAAATATTAAAAAAAATTTATCTTGATTATTCCGAATAATATTTGTAACTGATTAAATTGCATTTAGCTTTCAATGAGGTCGATATACCTTTTTTAATCTAATGTTTTCTATTTACAAATACTAAAATTTTAATTGACTTAATCTTGATCATTAGAAAATATCTTATTTTCTTAATTAATTGTTTATAGTTTAAGCTTAATAGGAGGAAATATTAAACCAATAAAGTGGTGGGCGCCGGAAGGCGGGCCTTTGGTACTGTCTAAAAAAAGTGATCCGTAAAATTTTTTGGGTTCTTTCTTTTTACAAAGATCTGTGCAGCAAAAACTAAAAGTCCTATGTCTTAGAAAATTTTTACTAAATAAAATTTATAACTAAAGCAATTTGCATAATTCTTCTGTAGCAGGAACTAAAATTATTAATTAATGTTTCTTTAAACCATTTAATTTAATTGGTTGAAAATTATGGAATTAACAAATTAAAAAATGTTGTGTATATTTTATTAATCAACCAATAGAATAAATAAATAACATTAAATTAAGATTTCGACTTTGAAATTTTTTTTTGTCCCATTAGAATTTATAAAATTAATACTCGAACTTTTTTCCACGCGGTGTCCTTCACGCGCAATGAGACCTAAGACATGGGGTCTTTTTTTAATTTTATTTATTTATTTATTAAAAATATAGTTAGGGAAATATCCAGGCAGGTTGGGTTGGAACTTAGTCCTTCCTTTTAGCCTAATGATAAGTCTTTTTATTATATTTTAACTTATTTTAATTTTTCTTTACATTTTTCTTTTATTTTTTCTATTTTTTTTTATTATTTTTAATCTGAATTCTTTAAATCAGAAGCTTTGGTCATAAATGACCCATTTTCGTCAACAACATAGTGCTGGGTCACTCTTGACCCAGTTTTCGACGGATAAGGGTTAAAAAAAGATATTGTTATTGTTAAAACGTATGTTAATTACTCAACTATTATGTAAATGAATATCAAAATTTACATAATAATAATAATAATAATAATACAAAATTTACATAATAATAGTTATCTTTTTTTTGAGAGTATTTTTTATTAAATTTTTTTTTTTTTTTGTTAAAATTTGATACTTATTAATATTACTCGAATGATTGTTTTGTTCAATAGATCATGATTATTTACCTTTAATCCTTTGTTATTATTCAATCGGGGGTTCTCCTTTTAATCCTGATGCACTTGATGAATCACTTTTTATCCAAGTTGCTCAAACTGAAAATCAATGGGTCATCATTTCAAATTATAATCCAAGTGAGCCTTCTTGTTCAAATAATTGGTACATTTACGATAGCTAAAATAATACCGGTTACTTTTTATAGGCACTAAATTTCTACTTCACCAAAATAAATCACCAAAAAAATAATAAAAAATGAACCAAATAAATATATTTTTCACCAAATTTATTAATTATTTTAAACCAAAAAAATATCTATTTCAACCAAAATAATAGTTTTTATCACCAATAATAATACAAATCAAACCAAAAATAATTACTGAACTATCAAGGCTTGTTTTGACTTTGCAGGTCTTCCAGGTTTTCTTTTTTCGCCGATAGGAATATTTTTCGCTGATAATGGTATTTCACATCCAGGAATATTTGGAATTTTTGATATGCCAATCAAGTGCTTGCAAATGTTTTTCTTGATGTACCATCTACATGAACCATCCATTATACCAGCATTATATGGTATAATGCTTGCGTTGTTTTCTCCAATTGCCTATTTTATTAAGATCTTCCAAAGCTTCATCAAATAATTGATAATTGTTGTGCACGTGACCTTTGCTTCTTTTCCTTTTTCTGTGCAATGTTTCAGATTCAATATCCGAATCTACATCATCACTAGTATCTTGATAAACAAATACGTTTTCACTTGATGACGATACTGTGTTATCTTGAATTAATGTTGTTGCCATCGTATCGATTGAGTTTCAATTGATTTTTTAAGGATTTGCGGTAAATAATATTATGAAAAATACTATTTATAATATTTTTGGGGAATAAAAAATTGAATTGGTGAAGTATAAATTAATTTGGTTTAGAAACCTATTTTGAATTGGTAGTTTGATTTGCACAGGTAATTGTGATTTTTTGGTGTCAATTAAGAATAAATTTGCGGCAAAATACACGAATTAATTTTGGTAATCAAGTTTCGCCTTAGATTATATTTTTTTGATGACATTCTTTATTTTTTTGGTAAAAAAAAAAAATATTATTGGTGAACGATAATTGTATACCCTTTTTAAACATTTTAAAATTTAGTAAAAAGAATGAATGATTGGGCTAAATTTATCAATTTTAATCATATTCCAGGGAGATAGTCAAGATTTTCAGAATCAAAATTATCATAGCAAAACTCTCAGAAATCAAAATTGTTAAAAGGTAAAAAAAATCAAAATTATCAGAAATAAAAATGTCAAACCAATCCTGATTTTTGCTTTTAATTAAATTATTATTAAAGCTATAAAATTCATTTAAAGGAACAAAAAAAGACATATAATTATACTTAACTAAAATGTTATTTTTGTAAAATTTTTTTGTTAAAAATGGGGAGCATGAATTTTTCAGGAAATGGTTAAAACTCGTTGTCTAAAGTAAAAAAGTCTAATAAAGATAATTCAATTGGTAAATAAAATTCAACAATTAAAACTAATAAAAAAAGAACTTTTTAATTAAATGTATGATTATATATGATTATAATGTTGTAAATCAAATCGGCGATTTGAACAAATTATTCGATTTATTTTGATTTAAATTTTTAAAAAAATTTGGATTCAAATTTAAATTAAAAAAATATTTAAACTTCAAAATAAACTTATATAGTTCTAAATTCTTTTCAAATTATGTTTTAATTAAAATCACTGAAAAATTTAAAATTTAACTTTAATCTAATTTAACATTTTGGTTAAAATTATTTAGTCTCAAAAATGTTTTGCTTGTGGCTGAAAGGAAGGACTAAGCTTCCATTCCAACCGGTCAAGGCTTTGCCGAACTATATTTTAAATAATAAATAAAATATTCAACAGTGAAATATCAGCATTTTTATTTACCTTAATTACAATCACTATCTTTAATTGAATGATTGTGGACAAGAGATCTTTTAATGTATTGCTTTTTGTTTTTATCTTGGAGTAAAGGGTGCTTGTAAAAAATCTTGAGTTTGACTCATTTTTAAAAATATAAATTAATTTTTAATAAGATACAAAATAATATTTATAAATTATTTCAAAAGACCTTGAACTAATTGGAAAAAGAAAAAAATGGAAAAAACTTATTTATTTATTTTTAGAATATTTATTATGAATAATTTGTTAATTACGTTTTAAATTAATACTCTTATAATAAAGACCATCAATATAAATTTAAATTTTCGTTTTGATTTTCAAATAAAAGCCTTTTCAAATTCTAAATTGAATTGAATTATGATTCAAATTTGAATTCAAATGAAATTTATTTACAATACTTAACGATTATAATGAAATCATTTTTTTGTTGAGCTTTTTTCCATTCGAATAAAGAAAAAATAATAATTCTTTTAAAAAAAATTAAAGTTTAGTGATGGCAGCAACAGTTCTGTATTGAATTTTAATCATTTTCAAGTTCTCGTTTTATTTTAAATTTCGTTAAAATTTCTTGTCAATTGCACATACTGTTTTAGTATTCAATAAATCATCAATTTTTTTCTCATAATAAATGTCAGTAAATAAAAGCGAATATTTTTTTTTGTCAAACTGCACAATTATTCGCTTATTTTTTGAATTTAAATAAATACTCAAATTTTGTATCATTTCTTGAACTTTGTTAAAAGCCGGTCTTATTTTTCCTACACTCAAAACCGAAAATATTTTATCTAGATTATTTAGATATAATTCAAATATGTAAACTTCACATCTACAATCATAGCAAAAATCAATTCCTAATTCTCTCACATTGTGCTCATAAGTCAAAGTTCTCTCTACGCAATTAAATCTATACAACTGATTTTTGTAGTTTTTGTAAAAATACTTTTTTGGCTTTGAATTTTCGCAAACAATCAAATTGGTGTCCAGTGATGATCTATGAGACCAGGGTTTCAAAAAAATTCTACCATCAAAGTACTCAAATTCATTTGTTGAAGAATTTGGAACTGTAAACCTAAGCATACTTAAATGAGATTTAAGCAGACAATGAACACTTTTTTGCAGGCTCAAGTCCTCTCTATCTAGCTTTGAGGTTTCAATTGATTTAAAATTTCCTGTTCGTTTAATGTTACTAATAAAAAGACGAATCCAATCATCATAGTCTTTTCTAAGGTCTAAAGCAATGTTCTCAGTCAGACATTCTTGTCTTATGTCAATCATTTCTGATTGTTCGATGTCAAATTTTTTCGGATCATAAAGAACAAATTTTATAAAAGGAAACATCATTTGAAGTTTATCTAATCGCTTACTAGCTGCTGAGCCAGCGTAAAAGCACACTATTTTCTTGTTTTTAGTGACGTTTTTTTCTTTAATCAAATAAAGACAGGCTTCGAGCAAAAATTCAATTTCACATAATCTCATGCTTCTTTCCTTATAGAAAACAGTGGTCGAGTCAGTTGATATAAATTTTGGTTTAAGCATTTGCGGATAGTCATCAGTCAAAAGCCTAAAGTTTTCAAAATTTACATTTTTTACTAGTTGTGAAAATTTAGTATTTTGTAAAGTATGAGGCGATTTGCACATTTTTTTATGCAATTCCAATTTTTCTTTGCTGTCGTCTTCATCAGACGATGAGTTGGAATTGTTTGTTGCTGGCTTCACAATGCTATCTCGACTAAATAGCCTTTTCAAATCGGCTTTGTAAAAAATCTCGCTAAAAGAAACACTGTACCAAAATTGTTCACCGTTCAAAGTGATTGTCAATTCATCTCTTTTTTTATCAGCGTTCAAATTTGAATTTATTTCACCTATGACATGTTCAATTTTTTTCAAATCAAATAAATATGTTAAAAAACAATTAAAAAATTCTATCATTTTGAACCTAATTTTAAAGTATTCTTCCAGAATAAAAACTTCAGTTCTACAATCATAGCAATGATCAATACCTGGGGCATTCACATGGTGTCTGTATCCACAAACACGCTCCACTGTATTAAATCTGAACAATTTATCTTCATAATCAACACAATCGTAGCTCTTAATGGATGCTTTTTTGTCCACAATCAACCTTGTTTCGCTTGATGTTTTACCTTGCCATGTTTGAAGGTAAATTTTTCCCTGCAAATAGTCAACGCTGGTCTTAGCACACTTATCGTTTCCAACATAAGGCAGCCTAAATTTTAACATAGACTTGAAGGGCTGTAAAATATGATGCCAGTTCATTTGGTCCAGCATGTCCTGTTCAACCTTGAGCTCAGTGTCGGCTCTTGTCAAAATTCTATAGTTGGCAGTGCGAATGTCCGACACGAAAAGAATTTCATGTGTGGGATACCTATTGCGGATTGATTCAGCCATTTTGTCCGTAAAGCATTCATTAATCAGCTCATATTTTATGTTTCTATTTATTTTTGAGCTATCAATTTTGAATTTAGCTGGATCTACAAGAATGTAATTTTCAATGAATGGAAACATGTTCATTAGTACGGCCATGTGGATGCCGGGCGCTGCTCCAGCGTAGACAAAAATGAATTTTTCTCTATTCTCTCTCTCAATTGTTTCATTTAGGCACAATGTTAAAAACTCAATTTCCGATAAAAGGAGCTTTCGCTGGCCAAAATGAAAAGTGCTCTTGTCTTCGTTTTTTCTTCTTCTGTACTTTTCGCTTGTGGATCTTTCGTCAATAATTCTGTTTTTGGCCGAAAACTGCTCTTCTGAATAATAAAAGTTTTTGTTTTGCAAACAATGTGGATTAAAAAACTTTTCATTTTGCTCACTTAATTCAAAGTTGTGTCGAGTTTTTTTATTTTTTTCATCATTCGCATCACTAAAAATTTCTTTTCTTTTCGGCATCTTTTAACGATAAAATGTTTGCTCATGAAATTTAAAAATTAAAGCTGTGTCCTACAGCGATTAAAAAAGTATATATAGAAAATAAATATTTATTTTATCTTGTCTCTTTTTTAATTAAGAGCTAAAATTTTGAATTTGTAGATAAATTTTTTTTTTTCAATATTTTTTATTTTCTTAGAAAATGAACTATTTATTTGATTCGCCTAATATAATGCAACAAATGAAGCTTATTGTCTCGAAATTATATTTTAAACTAATATAATATAATAGAATAATAGATAAAAAATCACAAGTATTTTATTGGGTCTTGTGATCATAACAAGAAGAATGCGAAAAAAATGATAAAAAAATTAGCTAAATAATTAAAATTTCATTTTTTTTTATGCAGCAAATGTTTTTATTCAATTCAAAATTTTGGCTTTGTCAAGATTGAGGACTCTAAGTAATCAATCTGGTTACTTCTAGCAATAAATGCCATTCCAAATAGCATTTATTGTTGAAATACGGATATTTTTTTTTGAGAAAAAAAATTTATCAAAATTTTCCTTCACAAATTTATTACGAGAATAGCACTTTTAAAATAGCATTGCCTAATTCTATCAATATACTATGTATTTTACGTTAATTTACTTTATTTTGCCAATTAATATTCCAAATTACACCAAAAACTACGCAAAATATTTTACTTTTTGGTCCTTTTTGTTTCACCTTAATTATCGTATTTTAACGAAAATTTAGGTAAAACTATGCATAAACCATGCGTCATACACACTGTAAAATTGGTAATCTGTAAATTAATGTCAAATGATTCTAATGTCAAAAAAAAAGAATGCCAAAATATTTTATTGTCAAAAAATAATTTAAGAAAATAATGCTAAATTGAATTATTGCTAATATTCAAAATAAGAAAATAAAGTCCAAAAAATTTAATGATAAAGTAATCTAATTCCATTTTAAAAAAATGATAAAAAAATCAATTTTAAGAAAAAATAAAAGCAAATAAGAAATTCTAAAGATAACTCTGAGTCTCACCGTATTTGTGCAATCCATGAACCACTCTTCACTATCGCTCATTATTTTTAAGCATTGGTCGTCCAGAAAAATAATGATTTTTTTTATCTGGACTTTTGTTGACATAGCTCAAAAATTGATTTTTGTCAGTTGTAAGTGAATACTCACCATCAATTACAAGCTCAGCAAAGACGTTTGAAAATTTGGAATTGTAGGAAATTTTTTTCCTCTTTTTAATGGAGCGTGTTAGCAATTCTTTTGAATGGGGGAAAGTTGGCCGCAGTCATTTTTTTGGAACTATTTGTTCTACCAATTGACTTTGAGTATTGTTGTAACATTTTTTTATTTATTTTGTTATGTCTCCTGTAACCTCTTTTTTTAGATCTTGAGATGATTTGAGTAAAACGATCTCGGAGTCTGTCAACGAATCATGGTAATACTTTCCATTTTGCTTCACTACTTTTATTCTGTTTAATACGAATACTGGTAAAGCATTTGGTTTCACTAAAAATATATCTCGCTGAAGATTCTTTATTGTCAGTTCTCCACCCATATCGAAAATTTTTATATATACAGTACTGATTCGTCAAGTGGAATTTACGTAAAATACGGTAAATTCCACTTGAAGAATCAGTACTGTAATTATGAGATGAGAGTTTTTTATATTTTCGATTCCGAAATTACTGGCAATATGTATTATTATATCTTGATTCATTTTTAGATATAATGGTTTACTTATTATTTTTCTTTTTTTTATTTATTTGTTTTCTGTACCGAGCTAAAGCTCCTTTAGAATAAGTTAAAAAATAAAATAAAAATAAAATTAAAGTAAATAAAATCAGATAAAAAAAAGAATCAAAATAAAGTAAATAAGCTATAAAAATGAAAGTTGAAAAGACATAGATTGGAATAGATTGTTCAAGTATCAGGAAAAAAAGAAGAAATAGTAAGGTAGCAATTACACAATGGAGTTGGGTATTCAATATATCTTGATTCGAAACCTTCTTTGTATTCCTTCACCAGTCTTACAACCAATGGAATAGAATGACTCAGTCCTGTCCCAACATATCTCTCACTCAATTCAAAAAGCCGATTCGAGACTTTTAGTAATTTTAGTTTATTAAAAGCCTCATGATGCACGATGTTGGAGGGAGTATCATATTTTAACTTAAGAATAGATCTGACTGCTGTATTCTGAATTGCTTGTAGTTTTTTGATATTATTTTCTGAAAATGAATTTAAGCAAGGAAAAGAATAGTCTAAAATTGATCCGACTAAAGATTTATATAAATTTCCTAGTGTGTTTTGATTAAGACCCCATTTTTTGTTTGACAATATCTTAATAATATTTAGCCTTTTATTGCAGCGTTCTTTAATTTCGTCTACCAGTATATTAAAGTTTAACTTAGAATCAAATTTAATACCAAGAAACTTGATTTCTTTTTGGTTCACTATTCTGTTTCCATAAATTTTTAAGTTTAGATTATCACTCTCTTTTTTGTACCTAGAAAAGACTACTGAATATTTTGGGAAAATTAAAATTTAAATTATGTAAATAAGCGGTTTCTATTTCTTGATTATTAATAATCAAAAACTTTTAATTTAATCAAATAATTTAATCAAAAAAATTTTGTCATTGCTTTCATTAGCACTAGCTTCTTTAATTTTTATTCGGCAATAATTTTTTTATTTAAAAATAAGACATTAATTTCCTAAATATTAAATTGACATTAGATTTATTTAGCATTAGATTAAAGTAAATCGTAAAATTTAATAAGCTTTCACACAAGCTTATCTCTAAGACTTTAGCCTAACCACAGTAAACACATATTTATTAAACACACATTGCATAATGGATAAAAATTTAAGATTATTTTTTTTATTAAAGCACAAAAATAGTTTTTAATGCTTTATTTGTAAAAATCTCTTGAATTATCAATTTTCAATTAAAATTACAAACTTTTTATATATTTATATTTTTTAAAGAGTTAATTGGTTACCCACAGATAAAACACTGTTACCCACAGTTTAGAAATTTTTTAACAGAAATCACTGTTTGACACAATTTTTATGTGCCTAACAGGAAATTAAAATACCATTATATTTATTTTATAATGAATTTTAAACACAGATTTTGATTAAAAAAAAATTTTATTAAATAAATAAAATTTTAAAGTCTTAAAGTAATTATTATTAAATCTATTAATATTTGGCTAAACAATTTACCCGCTATTTTTGGTCTACCTTTGATTATGATTGATCGCGATTACCTAAGTTGCATTATCTTCGCTTTGTTTTTTTAAATCTATTTATCTAAAAAAAATCTGAGGTTTTTTTTATTTATTTTTTAAAACCATCGGCATTTTAATTTGAATGAATTAGCATATTTTGATAAAATTGTAAAAAAAACTGTGTTTAAAATTTTTTGAAATTATTTTATTATTTTATTATTATTTAAAAAACTGCGCTCAAAAGTTATGTTATGATGAAAAGTTTTTTAAAAAAATTAAAATTTCTGTGTAAAAAAGTTTTTGCTAAATGAATTTCTGTGATTATTAAATTGATTATTCAATAATTTTATTTTCATAATTAAAATTATTAAGTGTTGACTGTAGGAATATTCATCATATTTTCACTTAACACTTGAACTGAGCATTTAATTTCTAAATTTTGATAAAAACAGTTAAATTTTTTTTTTTTTAAATAAAAAATTTTTAAAAATAATGCCACAAAAAAAAACCCACTTAATTTCAGTCTCACCAGTTTGTTAATCCGGATACTAAGAAAATATTTATTTATATCAATTTTTAATAAAATATGATTTATCGAATTTGATATTTGACTACAGATAAACTTTTACTTAATTGTATTCTTTTTTAGGCACATTAAAAATTTCTTCTAATCAAAAATGGGCTTTTACAAAATCGAGGCCTATATTGATAGACTTTACAATTCGAGCAAAAGAAACCTTGTTTTTCGTCAAATTAAACTTGATGAAATTAAGTTTTTAATCGATGGTATGCAGTTGACATACATGATAATGTTCTGCTATCAAAATGGCCAGTATGGTGGAAATTACGACACATTTTATGAATATTTAATAAAGTTCTTTACCAAACTAAAGCCTTCAATTCATTTAATAGTATTCAAGTCGGAAAAAGAGAATGATTCTAAACAAAGACTGAAAATGGAAAGATATGCCCAAGACTTGAATCAGAATGCGTCTTTTGAAATTGATAAGTTAAAATGCAATCCTGGCTTATTCAATAAGTCGGTAATTATTCAAGCTATCAAAGATTTGAATATATCTTATCTTGAAACTAATAGTAATGAATTTTTAGCTTATTATGCCAATGGTTTTAATTCGACTCAAAGTTTTTATACAATTTTTTCAAAAGATAGCTACTATAATGTTTACGATTTGCAAAAAGGATTTTTTAGTTGGTCTTATGGTATGGAATTAATGAAGAAATTTGAGCAATTTGATGACAATACTTCTCTTCCAATCTTTTATCTATGTGATTTTTTAAATTTTGTACGGCTTAAACATGAGAGTTGGATTTATTTTTGTATTTTAAATGGAGACAAGGATAAAATAGAGAGAAATTTAGAATTTATAGGATCTAAAAAATTTGATTACTTACTAGATTCAATGCGAACGTTCGAATTTAGAAACTTGAGAAATAATTTTCGGAACATACGAAAATTTTATTCTTTTGACATGCTACAAATAATTGATAAATTTATCAAAAATCTCAAATTCGAATTAGAATATTGCTTTAAAAAATATGAGTTTGATGTAAATTTGCGGTATATTGAAAGTCTAAAAATGAACAAACAAAAATTAATGCCATGCTTGATAGAGGATGCTGATCAGTCCAGTGTTTTTGACTCAGTAAATGTATTGTTAATTTTAGATGAAATTTTTTCTGTTTTATTTAAAGAAGGAGAAAGTGTAAAGCTTGTTTTCAGAGATAAAAATTTTAGCTTAATTGAAAAAGAATTTTTGACAAAAAATCCTAATAGTCGAAATATTTCTAATCTATTGGAATCAAAAGATGCTCCTGATAACATTAGAGCCTTATTGGTAAGTTTATGTATGCTTGAGAAAGAACACGTGAATTTATTAAATGCTATTATTACAAATATGATGATAATTCATTTAAAAAAAGGCAGAATTTTAGATTTATGCTCCTCTAGAGATAATATCGGTGAAATAGGCACACATTTAGCTGAGAAATATGATCAAATATTAAAAAGAATAGATGAAACAAATTTTAATCACGATACAATTAAATTAGTGCATTTGATAAACAAATTTCAAGCAATCTATTATGTGACGAATATTCTAAATAAATTAGTTAATCCGTCAGTTGAATGCATTACAGTCAATCTTGTTTTGAATGGATATTTTGTCACCATGTATTTGAAATATTTGAATATTCGAAATGAAATCGACAAAATTATCAGTGAAAATAAGTTTTTGTCTGAATGCAAAAATCACTTATTCACTTTATTAAGTAATGTTAAAAATCACTACAATTGTTTACTTTTTAAACAGCTAGGAATTGATGAATAAGAAAATTAGTTTCTAAAGATTATTTATTTTATTTAGATCAATGCTTTAATAAATTTGGGTTTTTTTAATTTTATTTTTTAATTAGAGACTAAATATATTTTTTAAAACTTATTTACTTTTGGATTAATAAGGTTGTCGCTACAAAGCGGAATTTCCGTCTTTTAGGAGATTTTTTAAATCATTTTTAGCGGAATTTAAAAAATAGTCAAAAAAAATAAATTGTTAAAAAACAAATAAATGTTAATTTAAATGTGAATAATATTTTTAAAAGGCATATGATTATCGCTTCAGTAAAAATAATTGAATTAATCAGTAAATAAAATATTTTATTCAGTAGAAATGATTATCCCATCAGTAAATTTTATTCAGAAAATTATTTTCAGCAAAATTATTTTTTTAGCTAATAATAATAACAATTTATTCAGCAAATTAATTAATAAAATCAGTAAAAATAAAACAGTAAAATAATTGAAATCTTTTCGTAAATTAATTGAACTAATTCAGTAAATTGACATAGTACTTTGGTATCAATTTAAAAAAAAAACTAAGTTACTATTTTGTTCATTTTATGTTTATTTAGTCTAAATTTTGTTTATAAAAGGACTTTAAAATCATATAACTGGCTGAAGAAGTTCTGCTCGTAGCCTTTCTTTAAAAAGAAATAAAAAACTATTAAAGAAAATTTGATTTAAGTATCAAAGTCTGAGTTTACTATTCTTTCATTTTAGAATTCTATCATGGTGGAAGTTTTAATCCAAGATAACTCAGTTACGACATCATCTAGGCAGCGCATAAGTTATTATCCTAGCGATGATACTGACGTTGAAGCTGAAGAAATCGAGGCACCTGTTTTTAAGAAAACGCGTGGTGTTGGAAAAATATACGAATTTCAAGGCACTTTTGAAACGGAATCCGAAGCGCGTGGGCCTGGACGCCCGAAAAATACTAAAAGAGCACTCATCAAACAGTAATTTTACTGCCAGTTAACTAAAATTCAATAAATTTACTGAATAAATAAATATTTTTGCTATTTTTTTTTAGTTAATTTACTGAATTGGATTTATTGATTTAATAATATTATATTAACTGAACATTTAATTATTTTTTAAAAATTATTACTATTTTTTTGTATTATTTTACTGAATAAATTTTACTGCAGATTAAAATACTTTTGCTAAGAAAATTCAACAAATTTACTGAAAAAATAAATATTTTTGCTATTTCTTTTTAATGAATTTACTGAAGTATATTTACTGATTAAATATATTATTTTATTGACCATATAATATTTTTTCATTTTAAAAAACTGTTTCAATTTGCTTTATGCCATACATTTTTATTTGGAAAATTTATTTCCAAAAATTATTAATATTTAAAAAATTGCTTGAGCAAAAATATCAAAAATGAAAGTTTATTCGGTGGAATTAGAACGGACGGAAGTGGTCGAAATTTTTACCGAGTTTCAATCCTCTGATTAAAATCATTCTGAAAAAATTGTATTTCCGAAATCGGGTAATCCAATTAAAAAACTATATTAAAAAACTAAACCAAAGAAAATGAACTTTATAAAAATTAAGGTGTGTAATAATTTTTTGGTTCAGTGAGTCTTCACAAAATACGACAAATTGAAATCTATATTAAATTTTTTTTGCTTATTTTTTAAATTCCGCTAAAAATTAAATCAGTTTCGTCAGTTCCGTAAATTAGTTCCGGCGGAATTTAAAAATCTACTAAAAGACGGAAATTGCGCTTTTTAGTATGTGCTTTACGGAATTAAAAAAATTTTTCGATTTTTTTCGCGGAATAACGGAATTCCGTTTCCCGCATTCCAGATTCTGCTTTTTAGGAAAAACCGATTAATAAAAATTTTTCTGTCTGTACGTCTGTATGATTGTTAACTAGATTTTGGGATGTAATAACATTTGTTGTTTGAATTTTCTATAAAACAACCAGAGTTGATCAAAAGTCAAACTTTAAAGTCAGAATTGTTAAAAGTCAAAGTCAGAGTCAAAGTCGACTTTGACTTTTTTAAACTTTAAAGTCTTAGCTTGGACTTTTATTTTAATAATTTAGACTTGAACTAGGCCGCCAAAAAAACTTGCTGGAACGGCAATCCATCTGTCAAGATCACAGTCATATGATTTTTTGCCGTTCCAGTCATATGATATTTTAGCGGCCTACTAAATAAGAACCTTTAGAAGCGCCGTTTATAGAAAAAAAATAAAAAAAAAAAGTTTTGATCCTGACTTGAAATAAATAAAATTTAAAGTCAGAGTTCAGACTTTACTTTGACTTAATGCTTTGACTTTTGACCAACTCTGAAAACAACAAAAACTATGTTTTAACTCTTAAACAACTCTGATTTTTATACTTTTTCATATATTAAGAAATATTTAAAGTTCTACAACACCGACTATTTTCAACTTAAATGTCTATTATATGCCTCATTATGTAATATGTTGGAGGGAGTATCATATCTTAGTTTTAGTATAGAACGAACTGCTTAATTTTGGATTACTTCTAATCTTTTGATATTAGTTTCTGAAAGAGAGTTAAGACAAGGAAAAGAATAATCGAGAATAGATCCAATCAAAAACTTATAAAGGTTTCCTAAAGTGTTTAAGTCAAGGCCCCATTTTTTATTCGACAAGATTTTTATTAAATTTAGCCTTGAATTGCAACGTTCTTTAATTTCTTCTATCATTGAAGAAAAGGTTAATTTAGAATCAAATCTAATACCTAGGAACTATATTTCTTTTAAGTTTTCGATTCTATTCCCATAAATCCTTAAATTAAACACAGAACTTTCCTTATTATTTTTAGTAAAAATCATTGAGCAAGACTTTTCAACCGAAATCTTCATTTTCCACTTGAAAAGCCACTGTTCTAATTCAACTAAGTACTTATTCATCTTACTTTCTATATTTCCATTTTTTTTATAAATGAAAAAAGTGACAAGATCTTCTGCAAAGAGAAGTGAATATTCTTTATTAGATTTATTTCTTTTAGGAATATCATTAATAAATATACTAAATAATAAAGGACTAATTAAGTTAACTAAGCTACAGTTAAGAAATAATTTAATCCAATAAATTAAAAATGTCAAAAATAAGCAACATACTTTTTTCTTTCTATTAAAAGATTCGTCAACTTTTTGGATAAGGAAAAATAAATTATCTGCGGTTCTAGGCTAGAAGTGGCCATTTATAATTAAAGTTATTATTATCATTTAATTTATTTTCTTTATTAATTATGTTATAACCGCGAACCACCAGTTCCTAACAGATCCGAAAAAACATATTTCTTTTTTACGGTTTATATTTCAATTTTTTAAATTTACAAGTAAATTAAAATTTTGAGGGTCAAAATGGTCATTAAACAAGGAACAATTACTTAAAGAAACTATTTTAACTTTGTTTCAATTTCATTAAGAAATATTTTTTCAAATTATTTTTTAAAACTAAATACTCTTTTAAATATAGTTGTATATAAATTAGTGTTGGGCGGCGGCAAATTTTGGCTGTCAGTCTTGAACAGACAGATTTGAACGGCCAGTCTGCCGGCCAGTTTAAACGGCCTATTTTGGCCGTGAATTTAACGGCCGCATTTTAGACCGTCCGTGAATAGCCGACCGACTGTGGACCGTTTTTAAAAAGGCCGGCCTTGGAAAAGTCGGCCAAATTTTAGAAAACCGTGAGGTGGCCGGCCAACTGACTGACCGACCGTGAAGATTTCTTAGGTATCATTGTGATATTGGCACTTTTCCATGCTTTAGGAACTGTACCTTCTTGGAGACTAAGATTGAAAAGATCTATTATTTCTTTTAACAAATTTAAAGGGAGTTTTTTTAACATTAAATTGTGGAAAAGGTCAGGTCCGCAAGCTGCTTCTCCTTTTAACCTTTTTAATGCTATAATCATTTCATTCAGGCTAATCGGTTCGTTGAATATTGGCTGACTATTATTCTTAAAGTATTTTAAATTAAAATGAGTTATTTCTGTATCTTTTTCAGTGTTTTCGAGGTCAGAATTAAGACTGAATGTTGAGGATAAAATTTTTCCAAATAATTTCCCTTTTTCCTCACCTGTTTTAAAATCTTGGTTGTTCAGAGTTAAAGTTGGGATAAAATTTGATCCTTTTTTTGATCTAAACTTATTTATTTTTTTCCAGAATGGCCTACTTGATAGGGGGTTTTTCCCCATATTTTTGATAAAATAAAACGAATTTTGATTCCAAAATTTTTTCAGGCTAATTTTAATTTCCAATGTTAAATGATTATATCTTTGTTTTGTCATTTGACAGCGAGTTTCTTGAAAATATCATCTTATTTTCCTACGTTCTTTAATCAAATCTACAATAAAAGGAGGTAGACTGCTCTTGAAAACTTTTTGAGACTGAAATGGGATACTTTTTTGTGCAGCTGATAATATTTTTTTGGTAATTATTTCGTTTTGTTCGTCAATCGTCCTTGCAGAAGCCACTAACAAATGTCTTGGGACATTTAAAACTTCACGAAATAAATACCAATTTGCTTTTTTATAATTAAATTTCTTTGATAGAGATTGACCGGTGGTGGCCGGCCAACTGACGGACCGACCGTGTGGTAGCCGGTTGGCCGCGGTTTGGCAAGCCAGTCACGGTTATTGGCCGTTAAATGAAACAACCGTTTTTTGGCCACTTGCACGGCCGGACACGGTCTCGGCCATTTTTTTTCTTGCCGGCCACGTGGCCTCTGGACAGGCCCCAAACACTAATATAAATAAAAAATATATAAATTTTAATTATTTTTCAAGTGTCTTGAAATACATTGAGTTCGTTGCCATATTATAATTGCTCGGATATTTTCTAACGAAATGTCGATTTTAAATTTGTCATTAAAGTTTTCAGATAAAGATTTTAGAAGAATCAATTAAAAGAAGGATGAAACAATGACTTATTTTAATCAATTTTAAAAATTAAAGTTTTTATTAAAAATACATAATAAGCCACCATAACTCTGCCGTAAGCCGGTCCCAAGCCCAGGATGAGAAAAGAGGAGGGTGGTGGCAGCCAGACTATGTGGTCTTCTACGAGTCTGAAGAAGAGCTGTATTACGGGTACATAGATCTACGGGTCTTTGTCCTAGTCTTGTCGTATGAGGGTGCCGCTGGCTTGACCATCATCCAGTATAGAATCTTAGCAGAGCGAGAACTTGTTTTACAGCTGACCCTCTTTGGATAGCCGTAACTTTGGAAGCACTAAAGTTAAGGCATTCTCTCTTTCTAAATTGAGAATGTCGCTTGGTTTGTGGTTCCAAGCTAGTCTAAATAGTAGCCGAGTTCGCAGCCAAATTAAAAGTGCTCGGATGAGTGGCGCTGTTTATGATGAACGTCCCACGTGCTTCTTAGGGCAAGACGCCGTCATAACTATGCCGTATGCCGGTCCCAAGCCCGGATGAAAAAATAGGAGGGTGACAAAAATTTTAGGTATTAATATTTTTTACTATTTTAATTAAAAAAAAAAAAAAACAGATCCTTAAAAAAAAGATTCTTTAGGTAAAAAATTGTAATTTTGTTCAAGCTTTAACTTAAGTTATTTTTCAAGTGTCTTGAAATACATTGAGTTCGTTGCCATATTATAATTGCTCGGATATTTTCTAACGAAATGTCGATTTTAAATTTGTCATTAAAGTTTTCAGATAAAGATTTTAGAAGAATCAATTAAAAGAAGGATGAAACAATGACTTATTTTAATCAATTTTAAAAATTAAAGTTTCTATTAAAAATACATAATAAGCCACCATAACTCTGCCGTAAGCCGGTCCCAAGCCCAGGATGAGAAAAGAGGAGGGTGGTGGCAGCCAGACTATGTGGTCTTCTACGAGTCTGAAGAAGAGCTGTATTACGGGTACATAGATCTACGGGTCTTTGTCCTAGTCTTGTCGTATGAGGGTGCCGCTGGCTTGACCATCATCCAGTATAGAATCTTAGCAGAGCGAGAACTTGTTTTACAGCTGACCCTCTTTGGATAGCCGTAACTTTGGAAGCACTAAAGTTAAGGCATTCTCTCTTTCTAAATTGAGAATGTCGCTTGGTTTGTGGTTCCAAGCTAGTCTAAATAGTGGCCGAGTTCGCAGCCAAATTAAAAGTGCTCGGATGAGTGGCGCTGTTTATGATGAACGTCCCACGTGCTTCTTAGGGGAAACGCCGTCATTACTATGCCGTAGGATGGTGACAAAATTAAATTAAAGTTTTGGAAGAACTAAAGTTAAGGCATTCTTTCTTTCTAAGGCATTCTAAGTTTTTTTATTTTTCGACGAATTGTGTTTTTTCCGCGAAATAAATAAAAGGTTTAAAATCTTTGAAACGTTTTGCTACAGATTCGAAAAAATTAATCCTTTTTGGTGAGGTGAAAACACCGATTGGATTTGTACTTTTGATCCACTTTCGTTGTCTTTAACTTCATGCCGAGTTAAATTGTTTGCGTAAATTACTTCTAATTATTAATTACATACAATGTTTTTATAAAATTTTAAATGATTTAATTTTTTATGAAACTTAATCTGATTTGTAAATCAGATTTTTTTATTTTTCAACTTGCTTATAAGGCTTATAATTAATAAATAATTAGATAAACAAACGAATACATAAGTAATTGATTAAGGTTCATAAAGAATTTTTTTTACCTTATTCTCAAGCGACATTTTAAGAGTTTTAATTTATTTTTATTTACAATTGGTATGTTCTATTGTGTTTTATAATAATTTTACATACAACTTTGAAAATGCATTCAAAAAGTGTGATGTTTCAAATTTATTTTTTAAATAAATATTTGGGGGTAAATTTTGCAATGTTATCATCAATGTTATTATTGAAATCTAAATATTCTATGTTTGGCATAACATATTTAGTTTTTATAGTTTTTAAAGAAGTTTTGATTAAATTAATTCTTTTTTCAAAAGAAAATCTGTTTTAAAAAACTGATCTATTATTCAATTTAAAAAAAAAACTCATTGGCTTTTTTTAAATTTATCTAAAACAAAGAATTGATTAATCCGAATAAAAAATTTTAGCTTTAATTAAAAAAAGCTATAAAAAATAGATGACTTTAATTACCGTATCCTTTTGCTGAGATTATGTCTAAAATCAACACCTCCAATTTTTTGAAAAAACAACAACTTTTAAACTGTCATAAGATGAAATTTTTTAAAATTTTTTCTAAATTTATTAAGACCTTATCAACACCCCACCAAACACCCTTCAGTTTTGAATTCTTTAACTTTAATTTATCTAAAAAACATATTCTTGTTTTTTGAATATTGGTCCTTCATATAAAAAAAAAATTTTAAAGAAATGACAACACCATCTCCAAAAACGAAAATTTGCGCCAATCAGCAAAATGATACGGTATAGAGTTTTCTTTCTAGTAAAGAAATTTTCGGATATTAAGATGAAAATATTAATATTTAACTTTTTTAATTAAAAATTTAATTTGCTTGTAGAGTGGCGCGAAAATCCACTACTTATAGAGTAAATGAGGCACGACATCTCATACCACTCAAACAATCATAAAAATTTCAGAAATTTAATTTTGAATTAAATGCTGTGAAAAGTCAGATTTTATTATCTTATCAAGTGATCAGTCCAAAAATTTGGCAAATTACAGCATTAAAAATTACATCCAAAAATTTTTGCTCATTTAAAAGCGGATTTAATAAGCTTAATTCATTATTTGATTTGGAATCAAAGGACACCTAAAAAAACGAAGCTAACTTCAAACTTTTGTAAAATTTTAATTTATTCGTCATCCAAGAACCCTCTTCAAAAACCCACAAATCTTAAGATTTCTTAAGACATAATCTATATATTGTGGCTTTGCGAAAAGAGCGAACATAACTAGTTAAATAAAAATTTTACATATAAACGCTATTTTGTAATTTTTTGTCAGATAAATCTACTGCTACTTCCGTAAATTTCAAACTATATTTTATTTAGAAAAACAAGAATAATTAACAGAGACTTTTAACAAAGTGTTTTTTCTAGTTTTTTCTTTATTTTTTAAAAAAATTTTATTTTTTAATGTGTTATTTTGGACTTTTTTGATTAGGAAGAATTAAAAATAGCTTAAGTTTAAGTTTTCTTTGCTATTAAATGAGGAAAATTTTCACAAAAGTTTTTCTTTTTTTTTGTTTAAATTAAAATTTTATTGAATTTTCCTCAAAGTTATTTACAATTTTTAGATTGACACGTTCTAAAAACATTTGGATGGACTTTATTGAATGTGAAAAAGTGTACTCGTCATTTAAAGATGATCAGTTTTATTTACAAAAAAAAGGTTTTTGTAAAATTGATATTGACAATGACCAAGACATATGTTATTTAAAACTGGTTTTTCAAAAAGAACCCACATATTTCAATGAGAATATTGAGTATAAACTTTCCAATTTTAAAGTAAATTACAAAAATAAATAACAGTCTTTTTTTAAAAATAAAACGCTAATATTTGCCTTCACTTTGATAAAATAATTTCACTAGAAGATTCACGTTTAAAACATAAATATCCGGTTTCGTATCGGGTTCAGGTAATTTACTCAATAAATTTTTATTTTAAAATTATCTTGGTTTAATTAATCGAACCGGTATTTGGATACAATATAAATTATTATTCAAATTGTTTTACTAGTGTTAAAATGTGACAAATAGCTAAATTTTTTTTAAAGAAAACTGTACTACTTCATATTTAATTTTAATACTTTATTTGAAGATTGGTAAAAGAAATTTATTGAAATTCGAATGCATTGAGTTAGAAAATCAAATAAATTTCTTTTTGAATGATGGACATGTTAAATTAAATTTCAATTTAACTAATTTTTTGGAATTAAGAGAAAAAATAAATAACTCTTTTTTGTTTGGTAAATTTGAGTTTTATTTTATATCCTATTACTTTATTTTAAAGATTTCAATTATGCAAAATGCGACCTTTTTTGTAGTTATTTTACTACAAAAAATATGTCCTTCTAAAATTTTTGCTCAAGTCTTCATCTTCAAGAAAAGATTCCAGGAAGATTACTTATTGATATGTTAAGTTAAAATTAAATAAACAGAACAATCCTTTTCGGTAAATTGGCCTCAGTAAATTTAGAAAAAAAAAAGAAATATTAAGATTTAGAAAAAACTTAACAATTTCACACATTTTTTTCGATTTAATTAGTGTTTTACATAGGGACTAAGGATTTTGGATTATTTATCAGATCAAAATTCTTAAATTGAAATTATGGCCAATTTTCCAGTTTAAAAATGTCTTTTTGTCAAACCATCAAAGAAATTATTTCAATTTTTTGTTAAAAAATCTATTGTAAAGATGAATAAAATGGCTTGATTTCAACATCAATTGAGAAGATTAATACTGCACTGCTCCCGAATTTGTACCGTCCCAGTGTACCATCACGATTTAAATATTTAAGTATCAAAACATAAAAACTTGACTTTTTTGAAGCAGTACGCTGGGACGGTACGCCGCAAATTCAAGAGCAGTGCAGTATTTTAGCAATATTTTTAGAGTTTAATTTATTAATTTTAATTTTTAAAGGTGACTTGACTTTTCAAGCTCGTACAAAGAAGAAATTGACACGCAGAAACCCTGATGAGAGTTTAAAATATAAACAAAAGCGAAAATATTGTTACGAAAAATTTATTAGATAAAATTTTTTAATAAAGCAAAAAAATCATCGTAAAACAAAAAAAAAAATAAAATGACTAATTTAAAAAAAAACTGAATAAAATATCTTTGAATTGAATTTTGCTTATTTTTTAACAAAGATAAATCTTTATGTCTATATCAAAATCTTTTTTTTTGCCGCTGCTTCTGATTTTGTTTTATTATACCCTGTTAAACGAAATCTATCTGACCATTTTTTCATTGAATTCAAATTTACAGTATTTATTAAATCAATAATCTTTTCTAATGCAGTTTTTTTATTAACCATTTTTCTTATCCGGTATTATTTTATTTTTAATTATATTTAAGAACTTCTAAAAATTCAAAATCAAAATTATGAAGAAAAAATATAAATTCTTAAAATAATTATTTAACTATAAAAAAAGAGATGATTTTTAAGCACGTTGATAATTTTCAAAAATTTGAAGACATCTAAAGAACATAAATTAGACAATAAGTCAAACTAAATGAACAATAAAAATTTTACAAGATTTGACTCTTAATGTCAACTATTATTATTAATTTTAAAGTTGATAGTGTTTTTTCCTTGGTAAAAATTGCTAAGATTAAGATAACCAAAAAAGTTAATAATTCAGCAAATATTTTCGATTTTTTACAAAATTTAAGTATTATTTATAAAATGTAAACAAATAAAGTTTATCTTGGAGCACCTTCACAATCAATTAAATTTAAAATTAAAAGGAAAAAATTTTCTTTAAAAGTTTCTTTAAAAGAAAAACAAGCCTAAATACTTGATAATTAGTATTAAGTAGTTCAAATTATTTTGAATTAACTCACTGTGAAAATACTAATTTTGTAATTAAAATCATTTTTTTCTAAAATTACAGCATAAAACTGAACATTGCAAAATTTACCCCCAAATTTTTTTTTAAAAAATAAATTTGAAACATCGCACTTTTTGAATGCATTTTCAAAGTTGTATGTAAAATTATTATAAAACACAATAGAACATACCAATTATATTTAAGAATATCATTATTCTTTTATATTATTTTTCGGAATTCAAATTTTGCGCAATTAATTAAATTTTTTTAAAGATTAATAATACTGTAATTCGCACATTTTTTAAATCATCTGTCCAAACTTTTGAAATTATCAACGTTCAAAGTAAAGCAGCTTTTAAACATTTCTACTTAAATTATTTCACATGCAAAATTTAAACTCCTACCAACCTCATTTACAAATTTTGTAACATGGCGAAGATTTTTGCTCCAAAACAATCATTAAAAAGCTGAAAAGTTTTTTTTATATATGGTTGAGAACCCTTCTTTATTTTTGACCAAAGTTGAAATTAATCTCATTTTTGTTATTAAATTATTTATTTTTATTCCAAAAAAAAAAAATCCTCTTTTTGAGTGGATTTTTTCTTATCTTATTAAAAAAAAATAGACAATTTTTATTAAAATT
>QEOQ01000444.1:389267-438031 GCA_010279815.1 Brachionus plicatilis
AATTAAAATAAGTTAATTAAGTTAAAATGCGAATAAATTTGAGGTCACGAGAGAATGGAATAATTAAGCTATAAATTAATGATTCATAGAATTTCGACAATTATTTGATATGAGAACTTTAAAGGGTACCATCTAAAGTTTTTTGCATTTTTCATGGATAGTATCTAGGATAAATTTGGTAAGCAATACTTTGACTATTTGAGAGGTGGAAAGAAATTATTGAGTTTGTTCTAAGAGCGTTTCTTATAGTTTACTAAATAACTATAAAATCAATTTAATTTATATTACCCTTAATATTGTGCGCTTTTTAATAAAAAAATTTCAAAAAATTAATCTAATTAAATTTTTTTAATTAATTAACGAAGTATTGTCTAAACAAGCTAAAATTAGTAAAATTGAAATTAATGCAATTAATATTGCCTAAATAGAGTCGTCATGGAAAATTTAAAGCAAAATGTTGAAAAAATGGCTCAACAGCATCTTCACAAGTTGGGGGAGGCTAAAGTTTGAGATACAGTCCAGGTTTCCGTACCAGACGTCGATAGAGGCCCTGCTGATTTATTAAATTAACTAGCTTATATTACCAAAATCAATACAAGAAATATGCCTAATCAATTGGCCACTGAATTTGGTATTATAACCGGTTGGCATTCACGGAACAAGTTCCATATTTGTTAACTAAAATTATTGAATGTTGAGTCTTTAGATTTGAGCTGCGAAAAATCGCTTAAGGAAATAAATAGTTTACATTCTATATGTGGTGGACAAGGATTGTTGAAGTGTAATTATTTAGGCAAATGTGAAAGGAATTGTTCATGTAATAAAAGCAATGTACTATGCATACTTTGACAGTTCAAAAAGTCAAGTGTTAAGTGTGAGTGTAAGTGCTACACTTACACTTAACATTTACACTAGAACACTTGCATATATCAAGTGTGACACTTGGTCTAACACTTGGTACACTTGAAAAAATTTAAATGTAGAAAATAAAAAAAAAATTTTGATAATTCTTTTCATGTTTATTAGTCATATTTGATTATTAATGAAAAAAATTTGAATAATTTTACAGCTATTTTCAATTATTTTAGATCTTTTGTCAGTTTTTTAAATCTGCATAATTTTAGTTAATAATTAATTTTTAATACTAATGAATCTTATATTAATTAATCAAATCAACATTTACTTTTAATAATGCTTTGCAAATAAAATTTTTTGAATTGACATGTTGACTACGTTTGCTACTTACAACGCCACAAACACTGAAGTACTTTTCAACAAACGCGCTCGAAGCAGGAATTGAGAATATTTTTTTTGCAACATTACTAAAAATGGGAAGCCTATGTGAATTATTGCTCCAAAATGTCTGCGTGGATTTACTTATTTCGCTCTGGTCTCTAATTAGGTCAAAAAAATAGCTCCTTTTCCCGGTTAATCTTTTGGATTGTACTTAATTTGTTCGATCAGCTGGCGTCTCATAAGCATTTGAGTTAATAAAAGCCCTTAGTACTTGATTATCTCTATTATCATAAGGCAGTACTTGTGACCGATAATTTTGTGAAGTACTTGCCGGTAGATCGTTATCATGTAAAAAGATGACCGCTTCAGTGAAAGAGTTTAATGCTTTTTCCTTATAATGTAAGCTTGATCAAACCATAAGTCTAATTTAGAAGTGTTTAATAAAGAGGCCAATTGATAAATCTTAGACTCTATTTCAAAGTTAAATCGACGTTTTAATGAATTAATAAGCTCATCAACTAATTTCTTAATGTTACCTCTTACTTGATTTGTATTAAATGGAGCATGGATTATCACTATAAGACTTGGTAGAAGATCGCCTATGTGCCAGTCTGTCTTTTGACAAAATAAAGATAACATGTACAAAGGATGTAATATTTTTAAATAACCAATAATTGTGTTTTGACTTATTGGACATGGAAATTGAAAGCATTTTTTTCAAATGCTAAATAAAATGAAACTAACATTAAGTATGATGACGACCATCTTGTTCCATTTTCGCATCTTAATTTAGCTTTTTTAGCAGAAAAATCATAACATAAAACACTAGATCTTCTTATATTTGCAGCGAAGTTAGATAGCTTTGAAAGTATTTTTACAAAAGCTCCAACTGATTTGATTGATGAACGTTCTGCCAAGTTAATTTTATGTGCAGCACAAGAATATCTAGGAACATTGTTTGTACCTAGCTGAATATTCAGAAAGTTTATAGAATCACTAAAAGTGTTATCCAAATCAGGTTCGTTATTAAGTTGTAAATTATCTTCAATATTATCATCCTCATTATCTAATTCGGATACATAAGGTAAATTCATGTAGTCACTTGCTTCTGGAATCATCTGATAGATTTCTCTATCTTTTTCATTTATGCAATGATAAAGCTCATTTTGAGTTTCATTAAGTAGATTAAAATCTTCGACGTCGTTTACTTCCTCATTTTCATCGTCAACTACATACTCCCCTTGATCTTCATTGTCTTCTGCATTATCAGATTCATTTTCAGCACTCTCTTTTTGAAAACTATCTCCGACAACAAAATCTAAATCTTCTTCATCATTTTCATTAACATCTTGGATAACTTCATTCACAACATCATCATCATCATCCTCATTTTGTTCTAGAAAGCCATTTTCTCCAATATCTTGTATTTCCAAATTCAAGTCAAACAAATCATTTTCGTTTTGTCTAAAAAGTCTTATAAGATAGGAAGCAGAATCGCACACAACGCCAGTAATTTTTTTTTATCAAAGCTAAAACCATTTAAAATTTGTTCAATAGATTGTTTAATTTTCTCTGGATTCGAACTACCTGCTATTTCCACCATTCAAATCACCCTTAACTCTTTTCTAAAATTTGTATATATAAGTGAAACACATACAGCCAAAGAGTTTTTCATGCCGATATCTGTCCAATTGTCTGTTATTAGACAGACTGAATGAGCATCTTTTAGTTTATCTTCAAATTAATTTTTCAATAAACGAAATACTCGAGGCAAAATTGAATTAATAAACCAATTTGGATGAGGCAAATTTTTTCCCAAAAGAGTACTTAAATATTTGTTTTTTAACTGCCTAATTGCATTATTTGATGTAAAAAAATATTTAACTAATAAAATATCGTTATCACTTAGCTTTTTAATATTTTTTCCTCGATTTGTCCATTTTCTATATGCTTTTATCCACTCTGCTAGTTCTAAGTGATAAAATTCTAAATGTTGATTTAGATTTGAAGTTGCACCAAATCTTTCGCGATATATTTTGCCACATTTTAAAAATTTAAAATCAATTGAATTTAGAGGTTTGCGTCTAAAACGAGTTTTAAAACTGAAAAAATTTAAAATTGGTGTAAACTCTTTTATTCGATTTCCAATTTTAATTTTCTTTGTATCAAAGTGATTTTCTTAACTGCGTTGGATTTATATTTATAATCGATTATGATTTATTTTATAATCTGATCATATTTCCTTTGATCTTAAATTTAAAAAAATGTATCAATTAAATTTAAAAAAAATTAAATTTTTAATTAATAATCTTGAAGATTTCAAAAGATCATTTACTTATTTTATCAAACAGGCAAAAATTTAATTTTAATATCTTAATAAATCTATTTTAGAACTTAAAAAACAAAATTAAATGGCCAAAATTCTTTAAAATAAATATATTTTTCTTTTGATACCATGGTTTCAAATGAAGTTAAAGGAAAATAAAAGACTAAATTTATGCTTCTCGCTTCCTATAGATAATTTTAAATATTCTCACAAATTTAAAAGTTTTACTTAATAATATTGGCAATTTTTTAAGTTTCAATCTAATTTCAACAATAATATAATTTAAACTAGTCAAAAATTATATAAAGTAAATTAATAATTACCTTCAGTCGATATTGCATAAACATTTCCAAGATCCTGAAAAGGATAATTTGTCCCATTAGATGAAGTAATAAATGAGTTGCTTTCATTAGATATCGAAATAGAGTCGACTGAGTCGATTGATAATCTCCGATTATTTCTAGTTGTTTGATCAAATTGATTAGAATTATCAGTTTATATGTCAAATAGAAAGAGTCTTCTCTGATTACTTGTCATTACGCCAGAGACTGGTTCAACAGAGTTTGAAATTGTAACAGTATTTATTCTACTTGTTCGACCTCGTCCGCGACCTCTAGCCCGTATATTGGAACTAATTTGTTTTTTATAAAAGATAACTAATCAAAATTTATTTTATTTTTTCAAAGTCTTATTTAAAATAAACTGTTTTAATAAAATGATGCTTGAATTTTCAAAAAAAACTCTTACAAGCATTAAATTATTATATTTTGTGCAAATATAAATTTAAATTATTTTGATTTCAAAATTCTATTCAAGTTTTTTAATTCAACACTTAAATTTTTTCAAGTGTACCAAGTGTTAGACCAAGTGTCACACTTGATTTTTTCAAGTGTTCTAGTGTAAATGTAAAGTGTGAGTGAAGCACTTACACTCACATTTAACACTTGACTTTTTTCAAGTGTGAAAGTATGGCACTATGTAAAACAAAGTGCCATAGAGGCCAGTTAAAGAGTAACTATACAAGAAAATAAATTTTTGATTGATCAATATTTCTGGTTTGTTTTGTTTTTACTAAAATAAATCTGAACTTTTTTAAAATGATTTATTATTTATATATAAAACTTAAATCATAAATGTAACAAAATGTTTATTAAAATAAAAAAATCCTATATATTTTACTTAAAAGTAAATTATTTAGCTAAAAAAAATAGTTTTATATAAATATATTTTAGTTATTACAAAGGTTTTTCCTGTTCCAGCTGGTCCATCAAAAAAATAAATATTTTCAGAATCTTCAGAAATTTTAATCTGTATATACAGTGGTGATTTGACACTAGGGTTTTTACCTTTTTTTACGTAAAATTACGTAAAATTACGTAAATTAACCACTTTTTACGTAAATTTTCGTAATTTTACACTTGTAAGGACTGGTAAATTTACGTAAATTTACGCAATTTTACGAAATTTTACGATAATTTTCGAAAAAACTGGTAAAAACAAAAGGGCCAAAAAAAAGCCAATTTTCAAGCAATTTCTTAGAATTTTTGGAAAATTTCAAAAAAACAAAAAAATTTTTTAAAAAAAAAATTTACATTTTTTTACGTAAATTTACGTAAAATCCGAATTTTTTAATTGTAAAATTTTGTAAAAAATTGTAAAATATGGTAGATTCATGTAATATCGCTTTAAATCAAAAAAAGTGTTGTTAATTTTATTTTGTAAGAATAAAAAGGAAAAAATTTTTTTTCAATATATAATTAAATCTTTATCTTTTAGTCCATTAAACTTTACTTAAATAAACAAAAAAAAAGTCATTTCAAAAATTTATTGAATAATTCGTTCAAAAATTGATTATTAGTTTTATGTTTTTCTAGCTTTTAAATTTACTGAACGCTGTGTTTTCAACGAATTTCTAGCTTTTTCAAATGCCTTTTCAAAAGTTTCTCCACTAGGAAAAAATTTTGTTAAGCGTTCTAAATTTAAAAAAAATTATTTTCTTAAATATGAACAAAAAGACTTTTAAGTTTACCTTTAATTTCTATGAATTTTTTAAAGTCTTTATTCCTATAAAAAGTTATTGTCTCATGAAGACTGGTCAAATCATTAATTTTTTCCATTTAAAATAGTCTGATTTATTAAAATAAAAATATTTACTGTACTTTACAATTTTTTACAAAATTTTACAAAATGTAAAAAATGTAAATTTTTTTTTTAAAAAATTTTTTTGTTTTTTTGAAATTTTCCAAAAATTCTAAGAAATTGCTTGAAAATTGGCTTTTTTTTGGCCCTTTTGTTTTTACCAGTTTTTTCGAAAATTATCGTAAAATTTCGTAAAATTGCGTAAATTTACGTAAATTTACCAGTCCTTACAAGTGTAAAATTACGAAAATTTACGTAAAAAGTGGTTAATTTACGTAATTTTACGTAATTTTACGTAAAAAAAGGTAAAAACCCTAGTGTCAAATCACCACTGTATATTAAATAAAAGATAAAAAAAAGCAAGCAAGGTTCATCTAAGCAGTCTTTCCATTTACTGTCCCATTCAAGAAATCCAATTTTCTTAGCTGCTTCGTGAAAGGATGAACAATTTTGACCTCCAATAAATAAGAGTTCTTCATAAATTTTTAGTCCTTTTGGGTAAAGAAGCATTAATCGCAGGCAAAATTGTTCAATATCATTTGGATGAACAAAAAGCATTCTTGCAATTATTTGATCATTTGATCTTTGTAACAAATTTAAAGTAAAGTAAAAAATAGTATATTAAAAAAATCATTTTTTTTTCTTTCAGTCCATTTTTTTCTTTTTTACAATATTTGAAATATTTGGGGATTTGGTAATAATAAAGCTCTTTTTGAAGTTTGTTTGATTTAGCTTAAAAAATGCAATAATCTCAGATCATTGCATCATTCAATTATTTCTTGTATATTTTTTTTGTGTCAAAATAACAAATTTGGTGTTTTTTTAATATGCACTGGTAATCTCTTTGTAGTAGGATACTGTGAGTTCAATTTGAAATGAAACATTCTCCAAATAAACTCACATGCACTGATATACCTCATATCTTTAAATTTTTCAATTTTGTTGAGGTTTTCTGACTTAACAGAAATTAATGATTTATCATGACCTGTAAAATGCTTTTTATTCTTTATTACTTTATTTTTTACATACTATTGGTTACTTTATTTATTACATACTTGTGGTCTTTTGAGATCTTTTCCTTTATTATGCTTCACCTTAGCATACAGGGATTCATCTATCTCAACTATTTTGCTGGGACCACCGATTTAAAAGTTTTGTTTTGACAAAGCGAGCGAGCACAATTGCCGCAATCTAAAAAAAATCGACGATACAGTTTCTCTATTGATTTTGTGATCGAAATTGAGATTGATCAAAGTGACAGTTTTCGAAATTGTTATCTCGGAGCACCAACATTTGAATATAGCAAGTAAAATTCTTAATGGTTTCTTAAAAAGTGCAAAAAACGAGCCATCAATTGTCAACAACTCGAACAACGCCAGGCTAACAAAACGTTTTTTGCATCTTTACTTCTTTTTCTGGTATTTAATTTCATTGGTTGACCATATTTTTTACAATTTTGTTTATTACAAATGACTAATGCATTAACAAGTCCCATACTCATTAATTTTTTAAAAATTTCTTCTTCGTTATCCATTTTTTTGCTCAGAAATAAATTTTCAGTTGTAATATTTTAGTTTTTTGCTTTCAAATACTTATAGTTTTTTAAATTTTATTTTTTTTAGAAACTTATAGTTTATTTAAGCTTAATATATATTTCAAAAACTTATAGTTTATTATGGTGAGTTTCAATTTTTCCTTTTTTTCATTCGATATTAAGATAATTTTAAAATTTGAAATTTCTAGGATGAAAAAAAATTTGATTTCAACAAAATAAAATTTTATGTAATCAAAAAAAATTTTATGTGATCAAAAAAAAAATTTTGGTGATCAATTTTTGATCACATAGAGTACACTTATTATTTTGGTGATCAAAATGATCACATTCTGGACATGATACCTATGATCACATTTTTTGGTGAACACTTGATCACATTCTGGACATGACCCAAAAAATCTTGTCATATACACTTTTCTTAAATTTTTAAGCTTTAGGTCACTCAGTTTGCCTTATATTAAATTTTTTTTTAATTTCAGTAGATAAATTTTGTATTTTAATTGATCATTTGTGAAAGTTTTGAAGGAAATTTATTCAATTTATTTAATCAAAAAGAAAAAAAATCTGATTGTCTATCTTAAATTGTTTTAAAATGCATTTTTATTTTTATTTTTTCTTAAAAAATATTTCCGACAAGATATCATTTGTCTAATTTCTTTTTATTTTAACGATTATTTGCCTTGTCATTTGAATATCAAAAAATTTTCAAAATGGCTGGTGAAAAATAATCCTTTGAGAAATTTCAAAATAAAAAAAATTATCAAAAAAATTGATTTTTTTAAATCTCTAAAAAATGTTAAGCAAAAAACAAATAAAAAATCCATTTTCAAGAAAGTCCGGAGACAACCAGAGCAGTATTTTGGTAAACAAATTTAAATAATTTAACATGTATCCATTTAACTTCATAACTTAAGCCGGACATAAATGAAAAATTTATCGAAGCATGTGAAAGCGGTGATTTGAACACTGTTAATTTCATCATACAAAACATCAAGGACTTTAACATCGAAGTCACTGATAACCTTGGTCGGACAGCGCTCAGACTCGCTGTAGAAAACGAGCACCTAGAAGTAATTAAGAAAAAAAAGGCAACAAAAAAATAATTAATAAATTTATTTATTAATCTAAAAAGGTTGTGCAAGCACTTCTTGCCAAATCGGACAGTCAAAAAATTCGCGATGCTCTGTTGCTGGCCATCTTTATGGGCTTCACAAACATAGCCGAAGCTATAATGAAGCATCCAAAGTACAAAATTTTAAATGAAAAAAAAATACTCAACGGAGACACGGACTCATTTTGGCAAACACCAAGTTCAGACGATGCCCAGTTCTCACCAGACATCACCCCAATAATGCTGGCCTCTCAATTCAACAGGACTGAAATTGTTCAAATGCTTCTGCTAAATGGAGACAGAATTTCAAAGCCACATGACTTCAACTGCAAATGCATCGAGTGCTTGAACAAATTTAAATTTGATTCATTGCGTCATGCCCAATCGAGACTTAATGCCTATAAAGGTCTCGCGAGTGAATCATACATTTCACTGGCTAGCATTGATCCTATACTTACGGCCTTTGAATTGGGACGCGAGCTCGGCATTCTTGCCGAAAAAGAAAAGTATTTTAAACACGAATATCTCCAATTGAGACATTCGTTGAGCACCTATTCAGTCAAATTGTTGAATAATGTTCGCGGAAGAGATGAATTGGAAATTGTGCTGAACAAGACTGGCAAGGAAAAAGAGGAAAAATACGAACAATTGGCACGACTAGATTTGGCTCTCAGATTTCAAGAAAAACCAGTAAGAAATTTTTTTTGGTCATAGGATTTTTGATATTCGATATAAAGATTTTATTTTATGAAAGAAAAAAAAAAGAGTCAAACTCGTTTTGTGGTCAAATGATCACAGATTATGTGATCAAATGGTGACCATCACTAAAACATAATTATTCTCATAGGGTATTATCTTCTTTTTCATAAATTTTTGAAATGATGTTTTTTCATAAAATCAAAGCTTAACACTAGAAGCACCAAAACGAGTCATTTTTACTCGTTATGAAAATTAAAGAATAAACCATATATTTTATGTTCGAATTTATTTAAATTATTAAATTAATTGAATAAAAATAGTAAATTAATAGTTTTGTTTTTTTCTTAGGCCTAATAAAATATCCATGGTCGATCACACTTTTGAAAAATACTCTCTTTTTCTTTTGTTCAATATGCACACACTGCTTTTTTACATTTTTGAACACAATTTTTTTATTTGAATTTAGTTAATTTAGAAAGTTATCCTTATTTTTATGGTGAAAAAAAATATGATGCTCAAATAAAAAAAATTGAGTTGGATTTTAGCGGCCAAAAATCGAAAAAGAATCATTTTGACTCGTTGAAGCTTCTATTGTTAAGAATAAAAAAATTTGAAAAAAAAATTTAATTTTTATCATCACTTTTTTTATTATTATTAAACGTAATTTTTAAGAGTTCAAAATTTTTATTAAATGACAGTAAATTTTGTTGATTTTTTCAATAAATAAAATATTTTTTTTTGGAAAAAATATAAAAATGTTAGATCTTCTTACAATAAAGAATTGAAAAAAATTTGATTGATGGTATCTAAAATTCCATTTTCTCCTGGTATTATGAATTTTGGTACAAGAAATAAAAACAAAATATTAAAAGTGCCAAAGCTTAAGTTCTGAAGGACCAAAACATGTTCTGTAAATTGTAGCAACTGATACATCCTTTGTATCACCACTTAAAGTTGAATTAAATTTTTAATATAATATTATATCCCAAATTTACTATTTTCTGAGTTTTTCAGATATATTGCAGAGTTTTGCAGAATCAGCAAATTGGTGGTACAAAGAATGTATCAGTTGCTACAATTTACAGAACATGTTTTGGTCTTTCGGAACTTAAGCTTTGGCACTTTTAATATTTTATTTTTGTTTTTTGTACCAAAATTCATAATGCCTATTTTGCTTTGTAAAAAAAACTTTAAAAAGCTTTCTAATTTGTTTATAAATTTTTATAAATTTATTTTTGAAAATTAAAGATTTTCATAAATTCGAAATTTTACGCAGATTTACGTAAAATTACGATATCAAGTGGCACTTATTATCTTTTAATTTGATGATAGACATATTCTAAAAATTTCTCAAGTTTGTAGCTCATTCAAATTGTCAGCAAAAATTGGTGGAAATATGGTACACTGGAGTGCGAAAAATATCCAAAATGAATCCAATTTTTATAATTTGCTTCATGCTAATTCATTGCATTCTTCTGCCAGTCAACTCATTAATTTACATAATCCATCCAAAGTGTAAGATAGGCAAATTAATGAGTCTGCCATGTGTCAAATTTATATCCCACTTTGCCTCCTACTTATCTTTCATTGGCATGCTGATCGCTTCTAGTTTGCGTTTTGCAAAAGAGGAAAAACAACTGGAACGCTTTTCGCACAAATACTCAAACTATTTTTCCAATTATACAGAATATGTGGAAAATATTGACTATGTGCATCAGGTAGACTTTAGTGACTTCTACATTCGGTCCTACAAGCCGAGTGATTTAGACCTGCTGATCACCATTTGGGTAATTGGTCAAACTTGGCACGAAATTAAAAAACTTTTTCAGCTTGGCATCTACGAATACCTGTATTCGCCTATTAACATTGTCAATTCATTGCTGAATGTTTTGTATATCATTTCGTATGGATTAAAGTATCACACTATGATTTTGGTAGCGTCCAAGTTAAAACAAATAGAGACATCAAAATTTTGGCTAGACTTGGGAAATTTGAATGAAACAGACTTGGAGTCACAGAAAAATATCTACGAAACATTTTATTGGTTAAACAGTGGTAAATTTTTATAATAAATTTTTTTTTAATTTTTTTTAATTTTATTTTTAAACAAAGATCGATTCTACTGGAAATCATTTGATCCCATAAATTTATCCGAGGGCTTTTTTGCCATTGGAAACGTGATCGCCTTTGCCAGACTATGCTACTTTTTGCCCATTAGCCAACAACTTGGTCCCCTCGAGATCACACTAGGAAAAATGATTAATGATATTTTTAAATTCATCTGCATTTTTATAATTGTCTTTACGTCATTTTTGTTCTCATTGAATAATTTATATTTATACTATAATACAGAAATACGCAAAAAGGTCGAAGTATCTGCTCCGTACAATCACGAAGAAGAGGCTGAGAATCCTTTCCTAACCAAAGCTGAACTTGGCTTTGGATCGTAAGTGTTAAATTATTTTATTTTTTAGCTCCAAAAGTTAAAGGGTATTGTGAAATTAAAATACAAAGTGAACCAAAATTCTTCCTTTTTTAATAAATAAAAATTTATGAAAATAAGAATCAATTTTAGACCAAAAAAGTTCGCAGTATCTTTTCGAATATTTTTTATTTACTTTAATCATTAAATAATTTACTTTGTTTAATTTTAAAACAGAAACTTATTCTTAGATTCTTTTTCAATTAACTCAAAAAAGGGAAGATAATTTGAAATAAATTTATTTAAATTAATTATTTTATCAAAGGAAAAAACTTATTGCTTGAAAAGATCATATGGATTTCTATTTTATTCCAAATGATAAAAAAATGCAAGAAAAATTCTAATAAAAAGCTTATTTTTTATGTAATTATCTGATAAAAATCAAATAAATTTACAACAAAGAGAAAATTTAAAGGTTGTGTCTATATTATCAAATATCTAAAATTTATCATCAAAAAATAAAAATTAATCACCAAAATATTTTTTTATAACCAGATTTACTAAAATTTCATTAAAAGAAAATGATTATATCAATTAAAAAAAAATCATCATTAAAAGACAGAAAAAATTAGATTAATTAAGTACAAAATATTCATCAAATTTTTTTTTCATTAAATAAAAACATTATTATAACCAAAATTAATTAAAATATGAAATATAAAAAAATATGTCAATAAAGCTTATTTGTCTAGTTTAGGTCTATCAAAAGTTCTTTTTTCACCAATATAAAGTGTCTTAGTATTATGAGTAATTTTACTAAATTCATTCTGAACAGCATTATAATAAAAAATTTTTAAAATGTATTTTAAATATTTGGAAAACCAAAAGAGGCTAAAAATGTTTGAATAAATGCAATTTTTTAGTAAAATTTTCAATTTTTTTCATTTTTGCTTTTGAAAATTTTCAAAAATTTAACATTTTAAAATTTTACACTTTTCTAGGTAAAATTACGTAAAATTCGTACGTAATTTTTGAATCTTTTCAAAAGAAAAGATAAAATAAATTGAAAATTTTACTAAAAAATTGCATTTTTTGAAACTTTTTTGGCTTTTTTTGGTTTTACAAATATTTACAATATTTAACGTAATTTTACGCAAATTAATGTAAATTTTAGTAAATTAACTATTTTTTACAAAAGTCATTTACCTAAATTTACCAAAATTTACGTAAATTAAAAAAAAAAAACTCTTTGTAATTATTGCTCCCAAGAACTATCATTAGACCAAGATTTTATTGATTTTTCTATCAAAGTAAAAAATGCACCCATTGGCCATCCTTAACGGAATGTAAAATATTTTTTGATAAGTGCATTGTACAATTTAATTCCATTATTCGCATTAAATATCTTTAAAAAAAATTCATTATTTTTATGAGTTGCATCTAGAACAAAAAAAACAGAGAGTTTATTTGAGATTTTTTATTTCAAAAGTATTTTATATTCACAATTAAATTTAAAAAAAATTCAAATAAAAAATTCTAAGTTAGTAATAAAATTAAAATAAAACTTTACAAAAAATCACTTAACTAAATTGAAAATCGATTTTATTATTGGATTGAGAAAATTTTTTTTCAATTTTTTCTTATTTTCTAAATCTACATTGCATGTAAATTATGTTACATTAAAATTATTTAAATTAAATCAAAGATATAGTTTAATATCTAAAGACAAACTTTTTGAATTGAAATGATATTTTGAATTGATCATCAACTTCAAGATGCCTGTAATTTTCTCATTTTGAATTTTTATTAATGTCACCAAATAGTGACCACTGCTGGCCACCAATTGAGCAATGTGATATTTGTCACATACCTAAATAATTTTCTAAAATGATAAATTTTTAACCTTTTTCTGAATTCAAGCCTAAGCCGGGCGTTGAGAACACTCTTTTTTGCCATATACCTAATTGGTGATTCAAAAGTGGCGCGTATAGACCCATTCGGAAACTCTATGACCATGACCATTGGCTACACAGTATACGCATTTTTTCACGTTGGATCAATCACAATTTTGATGTCAATGCTGATCGCAATGATGACAAAATCCTATGAAAAAATAATTCATCACTCAGACACTGAGTGGAAATTCGCTAGATCAATGCTCTTTATGACTTACATCAAAGAAGGCTTTACTCTGCCAGTTCCCTTTAACCTAATACCGCCTCCTTTGACAACTTATTTTGAGATAAAAAAATTCTGGAAACGACTGAAAGAGCGAAAAGCTTTGGAAAAATCCAAGTCACAAAAAACCAGCCAGTTCGACGAACTGCCCAGTGTGTATGAGAACAAGTCACAAAATTCTAATTGGCAAAACAATTCGATTCAAAAACCAAGAGAAAACAGCTTCAAAGGAACTCTAAAGAAAAATGGTGACCAAATTCAGAATAAAAATGACAATAGCCAAAATGGCTCTCAAAAGCTCACCTATGGTGTAAATAATTACACTTGTTTTTTTTTTTTTTTTTTTAGGCTTAAATGTTTTATTTTCTTTTAGATTGTGATGGAACGGGTTGTAAAGCGCTACTTGATGCACAACCAGGGCGATTTGGACGAGCAGCGTCAAAATGACTTTGACGAATTTAAGCTTGACTTGCAGCAAATAAAGTATGAGATCATGAATGACTTGAAAAAAACCCGCGAAGACAATGCCCGAAATATGTTCATTATTAACAATGGGGTTCAAGTTCTGGCCGAGGAGCTGCTCCAGAACAAATTGAACACTTTAAAGGAAAAAGAAAATAAAAATGGATCAAATCTATTGAAAATTTTGGAACAAGAAAAGTCGATCAACAAGCTGAAAGACTTTGTGAACACCAACCAGATTCAGGTGAGATCAAGCTCTTTTATAAAAGAAGTGGCTGATTTGAACAAGGCAAATGGTTCTGTGCAGAATGTGGCTAGCGGCAGCAATAATCACAGCGAGCTGACTGTAAATAAGCCTAGAACAAATCCATGTGATTTTATTGACAATTTAAATCAAACAAAGTCCCCGATTAAAGTCAATTTTGATCTAAATGATAGCAAGTTTTTTTCACCACATTTGTCACGGATATTAGAAGAGTCAAATTCGGAACGATCCGATTATTTGTCTGAATACACTTCTTCAGTCAAAACTCCTTTATAATATTCAGAAAACACTTTCAAACTGATTAAATAAAATTGTATTTGATTTAAATTTTTTTTTTCCTTCATTGTAAAAATGTGTTAAAATATTATACATTCATTAATTTAAAAGAGATTTAGAATGTTTGTGTAAAATTAAAACAAATACTAAATACCCTCTTTATGGTAAACTATTTTTTATTTTCAAAATTTTAGTCATTTTAGTCATGTGTAAGATTGAAAGATACTTTTTCAAAATTATTAAGTTGATTAAGAATACTTCAATATAAAATGGTTTAATTTTTTGTGTTTTAATTAGTATTGGGCGGCGGCCAAGCATGGCCGGTCCGAACGCGGCCAAAATCAAGCGGCCAGACCGGCGATCAAAAATTTGGACCGCCAACCGGAAAATTTCAAGAAAAAGTTTTTGATGTTCTTTTAAGTTTTTAATTTAAAGAAACGAAAAATTTTCAAATATTACATACAAATCTCTAAACTCTAATCTAGAAAAAAAAATTCAAAAATTTAGCTGTTTCAAGAGAAATTTTTTTTTTAAATATTTCTCATTTTCTATTAAAATAAAATTTTAACCAATTTTTTTACTCTTAAAGAAATTTTTTCCGTTGATATGGTTTGATCGCAAATTTCGTCATCCTTCTTTGATTTGGCCGGCCTGGCCGCCAAAGAGGCCGTCCGCCTTTATAACCGTCCTTCTAGGCGGTCTTGTTCGCGGTTCAAAAAATTTTTGGCCGCATCAATGGCCGTTTGTACGGTTCCCAACACTAGTTTTAATTACAAAATGTATCCAATGTTTAAATAACATTGTAAAAGTGTGACCTTTCAAATGTTTTTTTCAGTTTCAAATTAAAAAATAATTTTAAGTTAATATTGCAAGCATCTTCATAATTTAAATTAAACTCTTAAATGAACTAGAATAAGTTAATTTTTATTTGGAAATTTGAAATAAAAATATTGAATATTCTTTTTTTAAAAAAAGTACCAGTAACACAGGTACAGGTAAACAATTAAAATATTTAAAATGATGATTAAAAATTAATTTTTCCTTTTTTGTTGATTTTTTACAATTTTTTACAAAAATTTCCCGAAGTTTAGGTTAATTTTGGTCAAATTTTATTTTTTTCCTTTTTCAAAAAATCCAACAAAAAAATTTTTTTTGATGAAAATTGGTTTTTTTCGATAAAATTTAAAAAATTTTTTTTCACTGAATTTTACAATAATTATTGGAAATTTACGACAAAAATCGTTATTTTACGATAAATATGGTAAAATATCGTGAATTTACCATAATTTACGTAAAATATGGTGTCGTAGCAGCACTTAAATTGAGCTTTTATTCAATTTTAATTTTTAAAATTTTCAAATTTTTCAAAATTATCAGTTTATTTTTAAATTAGAAAATAAATAAATTGGTAAGCTGATTTTTTGAAAAATAATTTTTTTAACTTCACTGCCGCACATATTTTCAAAAAAATTTTAGTATTTTATTTCTATTTGCATTGCTACTAAAAAACAAGAATGTTCGTAAAATAAAAACTTTATTTAATTCATTAAAAAAAAAAAAATTTTAAAGCTGATCACTAAAAGATTTAACAGCTAAAAATTTGCTCGAATTTTTCCAATTTCGAACAAACTATTTAAAAAATGTATAAGACAAAATTCCAGCATTTTTTGCAATCAAAAGCAAAATAAAATTCCTCTAAACACACTGTGTCGAGCATAAATTACTAATTTCCTCAGTGTTTATTTTGGAACATATTTCACATTATTTAACTAGTTGAATGATAGATCAAATGAACATTGCCGTTGAGCTCAAGCACCCGGATGAGCACGAGCCCATCGATCTGTTCTTTGAAGCAATAAACCTGATCTTGCCCAGCTCCAAGATAAGCGAGCACTCGCGAAAGATCCACCGCTCGAATTCAGTGCCAAACGACCTGGCCGGCCTCTCAAGCCCAGAGTGCCGCACAGACAAAGTCAAACTAGATCCAGACACTCCAAACGGCATCGACTTTGTAAACTTTTTTTTGTCAATAAAATTTTTTCTCTCTAACAAAAATTCTAGAGGCCAATCGTGGAAAATCTGTGCGTCCAAGTGTTCACTTGTTTGTCCAAAGGCTGTTGCCAAGAGTTCCTCAACGAAGCCGATCTAGTCAATCATTTTGACCGGGAACACAAACAGGTAGTCCATTGCCTTAAATTGAAGTGCATTGACTTAAAATTAGTCTTAAAGTGCGAGATCAGCTCTAAATATGTAAAGTCGTACAAGTGTGAGATTAACAAGTGTGGCCAAATGACCGAGTGCGGCAGAAAATTGGACTCGTTGAACAAAATGGTCAGTCATATACTCAAAGAGCACACTCTGCAAGAGCAAATCGCCAAAAAAGAAAACAACACTCTCGAGTTCAAATTTATATCCAGACATCTAACCAATTTAATAATTGTAACTAGCTTTTATTTTAAACAAAATCATGTTGAGTCCATTCAGAATTACAATTGATAGAACATTTACTCTTTTTTTGGTCTTTTCTTTTTCTCTTTATTCCTTTTTCTTTTTAAGTTATAATCGGCTTATGCTAAAATATGGACTGCGGTCGGATGGTATTTGGAATTATCCAAAAACTTCCGATATCCGTGTTATTACTAGTTTTACAAGTCAAAAACAAGGTCTTTTGGTCCAACTGATACTTGTGCGCAAAAGTTCATCAAATTCGCTAAAAAATGGTCGGTGGTCGGAAGTTTTTGGATTATTCCAAATACCATCCGACCGCGGTCCGTGTTTTAGCATAAGCCTTATAATCTGACTTATTGATTTTGTCTTTTTTAAATTTTAAAATATTGCTGTTTTTACGTAATTTTACGTGAAATTACGTAAAATTACCAAAGTAAAAAAAAGTAAATTTACCGGATTTTACGTAAAAAGTAAAAATTCCAAAAAATACTACTTTTTTGAGAATTTTGACATTTTTAGACTTTTTTGAAATTTTTTGGTCCTGAATTCGAAAAAAAAAAATTACTTTTTTTCACGTAAAATTTCGTGAAATTTTATTTAATAGTGGTAAATTTTTTTAATTTTTAGTAGAAAAAAGTAAAATTTTTAAATCTTTGGAAAAATTTATTTTTTTTATTTTTATCATTTTAAAGCTGTCGCCAGCTTTTTTCCATGATTCTTTGAAATTTGAATTTTTTGGCACCAGCTTCAACAAATCTTCTTTAATAAAAAAAAATTGAAAATTAAAGCTGTTTTTTTTTTCATTCATTGTAAATAAAGTTTCTTCTAATGGTGCACGGTTTGATGACTTTATCTCATTCAAGAGCTTATATTAGTAAAATTACGTAAAAACAGCTTTTCGTAGCAGTGCTGTATTTTCATTTTCAATTACAGAAGTCTATAAGCTACAAGCTCTTTTCCTCCTTGAATATCTTCCCAAGCTTCCTTTGTAGATAAAATGCGGGTTCATGATCGGTCTGTTTAATTGAGGAGCGAAGTTTATATAAACAATTATTTTATGCTAAAATTAAATAAAATAAAATAAAAATTGCAGGAAAATTCTGAAATATGGCAAAACTTTTTTCATTAGACAACCCAAGAGTGAATAAATTTTTTTTATATGAAGCCTGATCTAATATTTAAAAAAAAAGTCTGGACTTGGACTTTTTTTTTGGGGATTTTAAACAACTCTGATATTTTCTATGCATATTTTAATTGAATTTCTAATTCTTATTTTTAATTTTGACCTAACGTAATTCTCCAAATTAATGAAATAATGGCAAGTCAGTAAAAAATGAACACTGATTTTAAAAAAAGTAATGTTCAATTTATGCGAGATGTCTTAAAAAAGGAATAAGTAAACTTTTGTTAAAAATACATCCGGTTTTAATGAAATTCTGATTTAAAACATAATTAAATTTCCATTTTTAATTGAATTCTATAAAAGCTGAAACTATTTTTAATAATTTAAAAATTTTTTCACATCTAATTAAATGTCATTAATAATGAATTATTATTTTTTTCAAAAACAGTGCTTAATTATGAATAACAGTAGGACTGATCTATTACTTAGCTGTTTTCAATAATCAATTGATCAATTAGATCCATTTTTGTTTTGGACTGTAGGTTCCCCTTGTTTAAACTATCCACTAAAATATAAAGTTGTCGAAACATAGCAATTTTATACTATAGTTGTTGTGAATTTCAAATACAAATAGGACAAAATTCTTCATTTTTTGATAAATTAAAATTAAAGTTAATAAAATATTAAAAAAAAATACTGCTACATAATTTGTTGCACCTTTTTTACTCAAAATAAATTTTATTTTTTATTTATTTAGTAATTCAAATCAATAATCAATTTAAATCTTATTGATGATTTATTTTTTTCAATTTTTTGGCAAATTGAAGTTTCAGATCAAATTTAAAGATCAAAACGATCATTTTAAATTTCAAAACTTAATTAACATGATGATTTTGATAATTTTAAAAAAAAAATACTAAACATTACTAGACATGTTATGTCTAATAATAGTTCATTTAAATTAAAATTAAAATGATTGATTTCTAATTTATTTGACTTTAAACGCCAAGTTTACTTCGCTCTACTTAGACTTCAAAACAATAGTTTCTACATAAAAATCTTTTAACTAAAAACCATAAACTTATTTATTTTATTAGAAAAATTTTCATTTAACTCATTTTATTTACTAACGCTGGGCTAAAAAGAAGGACTAAGTTCCATTCTGAGCAGCCTGAGGTTCTCCTCGAATTTATTTAGAAAATAAATAAATAAATAATTTATTTAACAAAAACAGACAATAATTTAAATAATTCAGGTTAAGTTAATTCAAAAATTCAAATTTTTAAACCCATTCATTCAAGCATAATTAATTTTATTTTTTCACTTAAATAAATTATAGATTTTAAAAAAGTAAATTTTTTGGTCGTGAAAAGTAAGTTTTGATTAAACCAATTAAAATATTTAAATCTATTTTAATTTAATAAAAAGGGACATTTTAAATTTCAAATATGAAAATAAACTTGACATCACATGTCAAGTAATTTCTTTGGAAAAAATTTTTTTTTTTTTTATTATTAGAAAAGAGAGAGGTATTTTTTTTTTCACAAAGATAATAAAAACAACCACAAATTATAGAAAAATATAATAAATATAATGACAATAAAACAAAAATAATATTTGAGTAATTATTTTATTAAACTGTCACTAATGAAAAAAAAATAATAAAAAAAATAAAAACAATGTATCTATTTTATTTGAACATGAATTTTTTTAATTAAATCATAACTTTATTAATAAAAAAAATAAAAAAAAATACCGACTAATTTTTATTTACCTCTTTAGTGCAACCTTTTGGACAGTAAAAACCTCGTTTTTTAACATTTTTATTATATTACATTTCTCTCAAGTTCGCTTTCTCAGGATTCTGTTGTCATTTTAGGTTAAGATTAAGGATATTTTTAACAATACATTTTTATAAGTTTTATATCTCTTCTAAAACTCGTTTTTTTCTCATTTTATTAATTTTGTTAACAATTAACAATAAAGTGCAATTATATTAATTTAAGTTGTCAAAATAATTAATTTGTTATCATTTTTTATTTCAGTTAAATAAATATTAAAATTGTGATAGGTTTATTATTTTTGTGGAATATATATTAAGATACAGGAAGCAGAGCTTTATATATGCGAGTAACTAGCCGTTATTTTATAACAAATGTCTTGAAACATTGATGGGCTTTGTTCAAAAAAGGTAGGGGAGGTTTTATTTAAATAAATTTATTTTCAAATTGTAAATGAAATAAGATTATAAAATATCAAATAAAAGTAAAAATAAAATGTCTTAATTGGTGCACAAAAGATTTTTCAACTTGTTTTTGATTAAGCATTGAGTTTTAAGGCTAAATTGGTATTTTAAAAAATCTAAAAATATATTATAATATTTTTATTAATCATTAATCATTTTAGATAAGTATAAAAAATTACAGAAAATTGTACTTGAAATGTAAAATTTTAATTATAGATATATGTTTTGAATAGAAATTATGGGTAATTACATAGGTTGTTGACATTTGTTAGCTGCTGTTGTTCTTGTTCTTTTGTTTGGTTTAGAAACGTCAGGGGATTCTTTATTTGATTTTGAAATTGGTGTGGTGTCTATTTCTTTTGATGGATAAATGGTTTTATCGGTCGAAGATTAATTAATTAAATGTAAATCTCATGGCAGATAAAATAGTAAAAAAACAATAATTGTTTGTTGTTTTCTTTTGTTTCTTTCTAATTTAATATTAAAGTGTTAGATTTTATTATTAAACAAAACCGATAGCCAATAGTTTCGCTGAAGTATTCGTCGAATCATAATTTAGGGTTTTAATTCTTGAATTGAAAAATCGTTCAGTATCCTAGATTTTCCTATGTACACATCTGGTAATTAGATCGTCGCGATGCTCGTTCCTCGCAACAATTAGAGAAAGTTTCATTAAAATTTGTGGATAATTTTAATGTCGTCCTAGAAAAAATATTACAATTTATATTTTGATCTTGTGATCTTGATCTCAAGGTTCTATTTGCCAATTTTTTCAAATTAGATAAATTATTTTTGGTAAAAAAGAATTTTAATTTATCAAAGTGAATATTTGAACTAATCATTTTTATGAATTCTTAATTTTATAGATAAAATAATAAGAATCAAATGTAAATAACTCTTAATTTTTAATTATTTTATAGATTTTTACTTTTTTATCTTATGTATTTCTGCCTATCTGGCTTAAATCAAATAAATGATAAATTTTAATAATAGACTTACGGTTAATATTGGAAGAAACTGAAGTTGACTCGACTTGTAATTTTAAAATAAATAATAAGATAATCGAGTAGGAAAATAAAGCGTTAGCATTAAAAATACTTATTATTTAAATTTGTCTAAATTTAGAAAATTATGAATATATTTTATTTATAGAACTTTTTTTTTTTATTTTCATAATCTTTTTTTTGTCTTACATATTTTCTTTTTTGTCCATGGGACTTTTACTTTTACTAATTCATAACAATTTTTCATCGTCGTTTGGCGTTAATTGAAATAAATAAATAAATAAATTTATCAAAAAATGAAGAATTTTTGTCTTATTTCTATTCGAATTTCACACAATACCTATGAATCAACTCAATATGTGAAAGAACAACAAAGAAGTTTTCTTTTGTTTTTTTTTAAAGTGTTCAAGTGAGAAATGTTGCTGTTTGTTTGTGAAGAGAACAGTGTATCGCAAGCACAGACAGTTGATTCACGAGAGGAGCGCGCCATCCGAGACTACAAAGCATGCTGTAAACCAAAATTTCTTCTCGTTTGTGTTTGACTTAATTTTGAACAATTTTAAGTGTGGCATCTGTGGATCGAAATTCACGCGTCCCAACCATTTACAGAAGCATTTGAGAGTGCATCAAGACATGAAGGTTAAATGCGAGTATTGCGACCAGGCGTTCATGAAGCAGTCGATGCTGCTCAGCCATGTTAGTGTTGCGCACAAAAATGAGAAAAAAAAGCACAAATGCCCGATGAGCGGATGCGACAAAGAGTTTGTCTGCAAAATGTATTTGGACACGCACATGAGCAAAACTCATCCTAACAACGATGAGAATAGTCTTTACTGTGTCGAGTGTAAACGACACTTTGCGGCCAAATGGCTCAAGAACCAGCACGACCAAATAAAGCACAGAGGAAGCAAATTGTACATGTGCTTGTTTGAGAATTGTGGCAAGACTTTTGCCACCTCTAGCAAGCTTCAAAGACATTCTCAAATTCATCTGAAAGATAAAAAGTACAAGTGTCAATTCGAAAACTGCACAGCCGAATTCACTCGCAAAGAACACTTGATTTCTCATATCAATGTGCACAGCGATGGAAAACCATTCCAATGTGATCATCCCGGTTAGTCATTTTTAATCATTTTTTTTTATTTATTGCTTTATTTTTTGGGGTCTTACCTGTCTTATGACCAGTTGGTCACAAAATTTGTGAAAAATTTATTATATCATCAAAAAATTTAGTTAATAACATCAAAAATTTATCATTAGAAAAATAAAATTTGTCATCAAAAAATTTTTTTTATCAACAAAATTATTAAAATTTATTAAGAAAAAATTACAGTACTGCTATGATAATCTGTTTTTACTAAATTTTACGTGATTTTACGTAAATTTACGTAAAATAAAAAAAGTAAGGTGCGCGTCATTCAATACGTATCGATATTACTTTTTCCCAGACATCTATATATCATTTTATAGAGAAAAAAATTCTAAGACCAACGGCATAGATCATTATATAGGTTTCTTATATAATAAAGGAGAAATAAGGCTTTAAAGAATTTTTTGGCTTTTAGAGTATATTCGATAAATTTGAATATCTCAGGCTTGGCAAATGCGATTTACAAATTTTTTTTTTTAATTTTTACAGAAAAATTGTTATTTTATTAGATACTGGGTTTGGTTTCGACAAGTTCTATTTTTTGTGTCCACAATCGTCTTTGACCCTTATTTTTTTGACCAATACCCGGAAGTGTCTAATAACTCAGCCATGGTAGGTCCTATAATCTTAAAACTAAAAAATTTGAATTCCTTAGTAATTTTACATAAGGCCTTGGAGAGTTTTTTTTATTTTCTATTTTTTTTCTCTTAAAAAAAGTGTTCAAAATGAGGCATTTTTAAAAAAAATTGAAAAAAATAAAGTTTATTTAAGTTATTAATCAAAATTTGTATCAAAATCTTTTTCTTTTTGATTTTTAAAAAATAAAAAATAAAAAAAGAGGAAAAAAAAAGGGAAAAAAATTATGGGAAAAATGCTACTAACTCCTAAATAACTTACAATCAAACGAGCGAATGATTTCCTGATCCCACCTAACATTTGATTTTAGCCTCAATCACTTGATTTTTCCATTTCAGATTTGTATTGAAAATAACTCCAAGATCTCTTTCGGTTTCTGACGTTGATAACTGCTTACCATTGATAAATAAGGAAAATTTTTGTTTCCATTACACATTACTTAGAAATGTTGTTTAGTGTTATTTTATGGATTTTTTCTATGACGGCCTCTTTTTCTCGGAGCTAAATTTGCTAAATTTGCTGCCCAAGAATAACCTTTAAATTTCTTTTTAATCATATAAAGGACTTGTTTGTAAGTTTAAAAGTCAGCATGATGATTATAAACTCTGCTTACTTTTCTTGCTTTTTTAACGGGAATTTCATCTATTTCGGTATCATTTTCGGTGTCTTCTTCATTTCTTTGTGCCATTTGATTAGCATTTGATCCTCTTTATAAGCTTTAGTTTTATTCAAAAAAAATTTTTAAAGTTTCAAAAAATCAAAAAAATTAAAATGGTAGGTCGGAGTCCGAAAATACGCTGTTTTAAATTTTACTATTATGATTACTATTACGATATTTACTTTTGAAAAATCACTTTTGCTAGTAATTAATTTATTTTACTATTAACAACCTTTTTTTTACTACTTTTTTATTTAATTTACTACGTGTTATATTTGCTATGATTTTTTTTTAATTTGCTACTTGTTTAATTATTTTTGCTACTGGATTAAATAGAGTAGCCTTTTAGAAAATTATTATAGAATAAAAAAATGCTATGTTTTATTTTTAGTGTTTCTCTTTTTTTAAGTTTTTTTCTTCTCCTTCCATTTTTCGTGAGCTTTTTCGGGGGGCGATACCAATGATATTATTGACAGCATCACTTATATTTATTACACGTCAAATCAATCATATTTTAAGTGATCTCAAGTGATCCAAAAAAAAAAAAAAACTGTTTGTCTTGTATCATTTTCAAAATTTTGTTCACTTTTTTCTTATTTATCAAAGTTACTTAACACGGGGCTGAAAGGGAGGTTAATTACCATTCCAAACTGCCCGGGGTCCTCCTCTAACTATTATTTTAATAAAAAAAAAAATCATATTTTAAAAAAATTTTAGTTGAATTTTTTTTATTAAAATAAAAGGATGTAATGGAACGTTCCGATACTACAATAATTTGCTCACTCATAAAAAATGCCATTCAAAAACACTTCAAAATGATAGTCCGGTTGAAGATCAAAGTAAAAGTGCTAATCCAGAATTAGACATTACACTCACTGAAGCAGATTCGTTTACACCTTGTTTAAGTCAGTATGTAGACCCGGCATATGAGGAATCAAGTGAGCTGATCGGTTTTGAGAACGATGACAAGCTGGACAACCAAGAGCACGTTATCAACATAAACAGTGATGACGAGGAGTATACAACTTGTGCAGTTGTGCTTGAGAACCTTTTTGGTTCGGCTCGCACTGATTATAAATCCAATCATGCCTATATAGAAAAATACAGACGCAAGCGCAAGAATTCAAAAGAGAACCATTGTTCAGTCAAACGAGTTAAGAGTGTGGATTGTGAAGAAGTTGATTTAATGGGCAATGGACAATCACCGTCTTTCTCTGGATCGTTTACAAACTCATCTTTGGACTCTATTAAATCAACTTTGAAGCAAACACTGACATCTAAACAGCTCAGAAATAGGCCGCTGTCCAGCTCTTTATCATTCGACATTGATTATACAAGTGAACTTAAAGATTCGATTAGCCTACCTGATAGTTCAGACGTTTGTTTTATTAATTGTTTGGACTTTTGATATTACTATTTAATTTGTTTATTTTGATCAATTTTTGCAATGATCTCAAAGCACCGTTATTTATTTCTTTGTAAATAATTCTAGTAATAAATTTTTTGGATTTACTTTTTGTTTATTTTGCCTTTAGAAAAATGCACTTCAATTTTATTTAGATAAAAAAAGTAATTTTAAAGTCTTTTCAAAGTCGAGTCAGTGACTTGAAAATTTGAATTAAAGTCGTTTGATCTGACATGAATTATTTATAAAAAAAAATTTGAAAAATCGTTTTTTTTAAAAAAAAGTTTTTTTTTAAATTAACTGACAATTGAATATTAATTAAATTATATTGAATCCTAATTTATAAAAGTTAATGAAAAAGTGTGTTAACTCTTACAAAGTATTTTGATAAAGTGATATCACAAATCTCAGACCCTGATATTACTAATACATTGAATTATAGCGAAGATCATGAGAACGATAAAGTCGGATAAAAACCAAGGAGAAAAATAGTATTTGTATGCCCTATTGAAAATGAAAATTTTTTAGAGCGAGTTGATTTTTCCAATTTATTGATTAAAAGAACAGCTGACTATTCACATTTATTCTCAAAAGAACAATTTTCTATATTAAAAATTAAAAAATTACTCAAAAGAATTAACTTTCAAGGTTAATCAACAGGCTAGTGCCCATGCCATGAAGACCGATTAACACTTTATTTATTTAATTTTATAAAATAATTATTACAAGTTAAAAATAAAAAATTAATAAATTTGTTTAAAAAAAATTATTTACAGTGGTGTTTTGATAACAGTATTTTACGAAAAATTACGAAAAATACCGTAAATTAACCAAATTTTACCACATCTTACGTAAATTAACGTAAAATCCGAAAAGTGAAAAAGAGGTATTTTACGAAAAACTACATGAATTTTCAGGATTTTGAGATAATTTTGGTAAAATTTGGTAAAATTAAAAACGGCCAATTCAAAATTCAAAATTTTTTGAAAAAATTTCTTTTTTTTTTCTTTAAAATTAAGGAAAGTTTTTTCTTATAACAATTTAAAAATAAATATTTTTTTACCAATTTATGAAAAAAAAAACTTTCTTAAATTTTCGATTTTTTGAAAAAAAGATATTTTTTCAATTTCGTAAAATAATGTTATCAAATTACCACTGTAATAAAGCAAAACATTGAAATATTTAAATTAGATTTTTTGAAATTTTTTGCGAATTCTGTAAAAATCAAATTAATATTATTAAATATTATTAGTGGCTAAATGAACTTGTTAGTTCGTAGCTAACTTTACACTTCTTAGTTATGATTCCCTAGTTATTATTTATATTAATTAATTACTGTAATTGGTGGCTTAGAGATATAATACTAAAGTATGTCTATAAAAGAAGACTTTATTTTGGTATGGTGTGCGTGAGCTTTGGAGTTATAATAAAGAGCTTTAAAACACAAACTTTTGTTATTTACAATGAATTCTGATAGGCAAGTTAGCCTACAACAATGAAGAAAGCTTGAATGTTGCAGACTTCAACATTGATCTCTTAATAAAAATATTTAAAGGTTTTTTCACTATTAGCTGTTTTTGACATTGGTTCAATCAGATTGTCACTATTCCTTAAATTATATTTTAAATTACTGGAGTCACTTTTATTTAATTTCATTCATAAATTTTTGGGCGAATTGTGGAAAAAAAGCGTTTTAAAAGCAAAAGATAACATTCTGTTGACGTGCGGTCAACGACTTTTTGGTGCTCATAATAAAAGAGTGAAAAATGCTGTTTGAACAATTTATTAATGTCTTATGCCAAATTTAAGTTTATGAATACACATCCACATTTATCTAAAAGTCTTGTTCCATTTACGCGAAGAGTATTTCTATTGTATTTTATTAATGAAGTAACAACTACTAGCAACAATTAAGTTACTAACACTTAAACTAAGGACTTTTAATTATTATTTTCTCCAGAGAGACTGTGTAGCATTCCAGCTTCTCACTACTGTGATAAGCCGCTAACAATTCTATTTACGATAAAGAATTAAAGGTGGGACTAGACTTATCAAAATTAATCATAGTCCAGTTTCTAAATAAAATGGATCGATTGACTGTGGCTTGTTTGCGCTTGGTTGTGCATTGGCTTTGGTAACAGATATGGATCCTGGTAAATTAACTTTTGATAAAAAAAATCAGATATGAGTTCAATTTTATAATTTAACTTAAATTTTTTACTTCTTTTTTATTAATAGATAATTATTTATTTAAAAAAATGAAATTAATTTGACTTAAATTAATATTTTTTTGTGATTTTTAACTAATTATTTTTGTGATTTGAAAATTTGAATTTTCAAGAAAATCAAAGAAACGACTTTGAATTTTTGGACAGATGTTCAAGTAATCCAAAAAATTAATTTTTTTATAAATTTTTATTTGATTTTAACGTTATAATATGCAAATTTTTATTATTGATAAGGTGCTCCAAATCATAAACACTAGTTAAGGATTTAGAAAATTTTTTACAATAAAAGGTCCTTGAAATGTACTTTCTAAATTTGAGTTTGATTTTTGACCTATATAAGCAAAATAATTTACAATTTAAGCGCAAACTTTAAAAAAAATTTGATAATTTTGCATTTTTGGCGTTTTATTTTTTTCGCAAAATTAAGTCAAATCAAATATTTTTTTTTATCGATTTTAATCGCAATTAATTTTCCACTACATTCTAATGACTCATCAAAATCATGCCAACCATCTTATTTTGTCCAAAACTCTATTCTGAAGTTGTAGAACTGCGTATCTTCTTGTGAATACTTGATAAACATCAATAAAGATAAATATCTACTCTATTAAAAAAGATAAATATCTACTCTATTAAATAATTATCTACCTTAGAATAAAATTTCTACTGAATAGTATTTTTATCTTATTACAAAAATGATTTATCTACTATTTATTTTATCTGCTTTTTTTAAATAAAATTATCTACTAAAAAAAATTTATCTACTAACGAAAAAACTATGCCATTCTAAAAAATCAATAAAATTCTCTAAAAAATTCGATATTTTCTATGGCGATTTTAATTTTTACGCAATTTGACGAAAATTATTGTACCGTAAAAACCTGAAAAACTAGCCCAGGGCTTTAAATAAATACCTTACAGTGCTGCTACGATATCTGTATTTTACTATTTTTTAGTAAATTTTTCGAAAAATATAGTAATCAAAATGTCTTGCCAAAATAACTCAGTATAACTGAGCGTTTCGTTAGTGAATTTCACAGTATAATGATGTGTTTTGGGTAACTTAATCTTTTATAGTTTTCAAGAATTAAAAATAATTTAAAGGTAAGATCACCGCCAAAATCACCGGATTTAAACCCAATAGAGCTTTTGTAGAATGAGCTAGAAGTTTATAAAAGGGGCAAAAGCATAAAAAGCGATTTAGACGCGTTTAATGCTTTTTTGGAGTTTGAAAAAACATTAACTACCGAAATTCAGAATTATATAAATCACTTAAAAAAAGTAAGAATTTTTATAACTATAAAAACACAGCTTAAAATTAAATTAATAAACAATTTGAACTAAGGTAATTAAAATCGTTATTGAGAAAGAAGGTGGATGGTCGAGCGATTAAATATTTTGTATAAAAAAATCAGTTAAAAATGTATATAAGTTTTTTTAAAAAAATTTTCATTATTTTCCGTATTTTTACTCTTTTTAATTAAAATTTACCAAAATTTACCATAATTTACGTAAAAAAAGGTAAAAAAAAGTAAAACTAACAAAATTTTTTTTTCTTTAAAAATAAAAGCCAAAAAAAAAACAAAAAATTTTTAAAAAATGTCAAAATTTCGTTTTTTTTTGGACATTTTGATTTTTACTATTTTTTACTATATTTTACGAAAAATATAGTAAATCTACTAAATTTTACTTTGGTAATTTTACGTAAAATATAGTAAAAAATAGTAAAATACAGATATCGTAATACCACTGTATACTTAATTTATCATAAATTAAATATAAGCTCATGAGGTATTAAAAAAAAAATTAAATACAAGCCCATGAGATTAAAATAAATTTGAATTAAAAAATAATTTTTAGTGGATACCAAAACCGATGATGATGATTAAAATAATTATTTTTTTTCTTATATTTTCTTTTTAAAAAATTTTAATGGAACATAATTTTATATTTCTTTTATTTAAAATTTAACTAAATTCCAATTTTTCATTACTTAATAATTAAATGTGTACATAAGCCCATGGTCAGACTAATTTTAATAACTTATAAGCTCTGGGCTTATCCTTGAATTAAAATGAGATATTTATAAGGTTAATATATTTTTGCCACTGTGTTTTAATATTGATTGTATGAGATCAATTGGTCGCAAAATTTATCAACTTGAACAAAAAAAAACTAAGCTCCAATTTTTTATTTCGAAAAAATCAGACAAAATTAAATGTATGAATGTTGAAAAAAAAAAAAAAAAAAATCAATAAATGGACTTAATAATAATGAAAAAACCTTAATAAAAAAAAAGTTCTAAATTAAATAAAAATATGCAAAATAGAAGAAACAAAATGCCATCTTTACAACGACTTCTCTACCATTTAATCTGTCATTCATCTGTTCAAACAAAATTCACCCTATGCATCATTTTGTTCCTGCTTTTGTTCATTTTAATAAATTTTACGGGCTCTTGGAACTTTTCCCATGAAGAAATAATCTTAAACCACGGTGCAGACTCTCTGATCCTGGACGCCCTCGTCGAGCCCATCAACCAAGACAACAAAATGGTCTACGAACTAGTCTATCCGTTCGGCGACAAAGGCATTTTTATCTACAACATGTCCGACCCTGTCGAAAGCTGGTGGCCCTTCGAGTGCTACAAGACAAAAATGAGACACTCTATCAACACGCGGCTGTGCATACATGACCCCAGATACGACAAGCAAATCAGTGAACAAATAAAGACGACTGGCCTTTGGGAGCCTGTCAATGTGCGCTCGTTTATGCGGCTTCTTGGCGAGGTCAAGGACGCCAATGTCATAGACATCGGCGCCAACATTGGCCTCTACTCCCTGTTGGCCGCCAAACTAAACCGCAGTGTCATCTCAATCGAGCCAGTACATGAAAACCTCAACCGCATCCACAAGGCTGCTGTGCTCGAGCAAGTCCAGTCAAAAATTATTGGTCTTGTGAACGCTGTTTCCAATCAACGAAAACAGGTCACCATTACAATATTGGACACCAATATGGGCGGTAGTTATGTCAGAGACCATTTGGTAAATGTCACCGAGGACATTAATTATGAACCTACCAGCTTTCAGTCAATAATTGTGAACAGCATTGTGCTGGATGATGTGTTGGATGTGATCAAGGCCAAATTGGGTGGTAGTGTGTCAGACAAATTTGTGCTCAAGGTTGATATTGAAGCATACGAGCCGTATGCTTTTCAGAATAGCTCGGCTCTGTTCAAAGAGCTAAAAGTAGTTGGGGTTTTTTTGGAGTTTGGCAAAAGTATTGAGAAAATGAAGAGTTTGCAGGCTTCAAAAGACAAGGCCAAGAGCGAAGTGTTTGTGAACAATATGAAATTGATGGTTAAAATGTTCAAGGACATGAATTATGAGCCGTATGAGATGAACGGAATAAACAAGCTTGATTTTAGTAGATGGAAAAGTGATTGGCCTTGGGATGTTTATTTTAGGCAATGTGACTTGGTGAATTGTCCCGATCATGTTTATAAATTGAGTGGATTTTGAACTTTTGGTTTTTTATTTTTTTGTTTATTTTTACCAAGTCAAAGTTAGATAAAATTTTGATTTAGAGACTGAGAAAGAGGATAAAAAATATGCGAGTGACGAAACGTTGGACTTTTTTTTTGAAGAATTTAATTTATTTTAAAATTAATATCGAAATAAAGAATTTTAAAAATCTAGCAAGCAAAATGTAAATAATTGTTGCAGTCGTCATCTTAAAAGTACAACATTCATGTTTGAGACTGAAATATGACTGTTGAAAAGCGCTTCTAATCTGCAGCATCACAGTTATCAAGTTTCAAATATGTTTTAGCTTTGACTTTTTTTTTTATTTTTTATTATTATATATCACGGCAACGAGAAGTACTGAATAAAGAGATTTCACCAAATCTTCCTTTTAATTTATTAATTTAGCTTCTGCTTAGTCCCGGTCATGACATTGGTGCCGTGACCAGTATTCGAAACTGGGTTCTTTCGGTAGTCCCGGTCATAACATAATTTTAGATTTTCTAATATTTTTTAGTGATGTTGGTTTTGTGGCTAGCTAATTTTGGTTAGCCAAATATTGATTAACCAAAAATTCGGTTATTGATGTAATTTTTAGTTATTCATATTAATTCAAGTTTAACACATCTGGTAATTTTTCTTTTAGACGTTTTTGGTCTAAAAGTTGATTTTTATTGTAACTAAAATTAAAGAGATTTGAAAAATGAGTCTAGGAATGGCTCGCTGAACAGAATAAACAAATAAAGCTCTTTCTTTTAAAAATTGAATAGATTTTGTGATGAAGCTCCTTAAACTTTTTTACAATCCCCTTGTTTATTAACAATTCTATCTAATTTGTATCTGTTTTTTTACCGTAAATTAATTTTCGAAGCTTCCCCTTAAAAAATCTGTACTGAGTATTTTTTAGTCATAGCGAATTGATTTGTTTAGTCTTCTACATAATTATGTCGGACTTTTCCTCCTAGCCAAAAATTAAACAATTTATTATAGCTTTTTTTAAAATTTATTCTTGAAGAATCCTTTTCAATAAACCATTAAAATGGATTATTTTTTTTATTAAATAAGAATTTATTTGAATAACTTAAATCGAAACTAAAATTTACAAAAACAAATTTTAACTTAATTTTTGGCTAACCAAAAATTGGTTAATCAAAATTTACAATATTGGTTAACCAAGCAGTCAATAACCAACATCATTAATATTTTTTTAAGAAAAATATTCTTTTTTAATAATTAAATGATTACATATACTTTTTCCGCGCGTACGGTAAAAGTATTATTTTAGATGCGCGGAAAAAGTCTTAAATATGATTTATACAATTTTTTATTAAAAAAAATAGTTTAAGAAAATTTTTTATGTCCAAATTAAAATTAAGAATAACGAATAAAAAACAAAGACAAATTATAGCATAAAATAAGAATTTCCATTTTCTTCCATAATTATTTATAGACTTCAATAGGAGGTTCACAAGCTCGACGGAGAAAAAGGTAAATGTGTTCTTTAATCTTGATGCTATCATCGAGGCTCTTGCTGCTGCTCTCTTACACTGCTCTCCTTATTTTAGATCAATTATAGTTAAACTTTTGTATTTCACGCAATGTTAGATCGCTAAATTCATCGATTCTGAATAGGATGTGTCCGATTCGATCAAGCAGCTTTAATCACTTGATCTCCACGACCACAAAAACTTGATTGTGGGCCTTAAATTTGGCTCAACAAATCTCCAAAACATAATAGTTAATCTATAAAAATTCTTAAAGGATCAATTTTGGATTATTCTTTAACTTAATAATAATAATAAGCTACAACAGGTTAAATGTAGAGCAAGCTATTGCTTGCTATGGTAACTTGTTCAAATTCATTCTCAGAAACTAACATCAAAAAAATACAAGTTATTCAAAATTCAGCAGTTCGATTTATTTTGCTGCACCAAGAGGCCTTCAATAAACTAAAACTACTAGCAGTTTCAAATTTATCAAATTCTTCATTTATCCTTTTTTTGGCAAAGTAAAATTTTTGTTCAATTTTCAATTTGCTCTTTTTGCTCAAAAATTTCAAATGCACAATTAAATTGCATTGCATATTTGCAATTTTTTAAATTGAAATTTGAAAGTTTTAAAAGTTAAGAGACTGTGTAGATTGCAATGCAATGAAATTGCGCATTTTGCATTTTGAAAATTGAACAAAAATTTTACTTTGCCCTTTTTTTTTGTATCCTTTTTTTCTTTTTATTTCTTTTTTTGATTTTATTTTAATTCTGAAGGAACATTAGCTCAGTACAGATAAACAATTAAATAAAATTAATCAGAAAACAAAAGTCGATTACAAAATAAAATAATTAAACTAAAAAATTTATTCAATGATAATCAGTTTCAAACCAAATGAAAAAAATTTAATTAAAATATTGTCCAACTTATTTTTAAAAGATAAAATTAAAGATGCTAAATAAAAAAATATTATTGTCTCTTTTTGTCTTCGATTGGAGCGTCTAGAGCTCTCAATCTTTCCAGCAAAGGCGGATGAGAATAGTGAAATGCCGAATACAACCAATCACACATTGGAAACGAGAGATTGTCTTTGTGCAGCTTGATCAGCGACGATTTCAAGTGTTCAGTCTTGTCCAATTTTTTGGCAAACTCATCTGCTTGAAATTCAAATCTTCGTCCCAAACTTACCATCAAAAACGAGATCAACTCATTATATGGCGCAAATATAAACTGCAAAATAACAATAAGTCCGATCAACACTGGCTTTTCTTGTTCAAATCCAAAAGAGGAATAGAAAATTTGCCTATTCATCAGAACAGCAAATATCAAAAAGTATAAAAATGTATTTATTTGATTAAGCAGCAAATTTTTTACATTATGGCCCAATTTCCAGTGACCAAGCTCATGAGCCAAAACAGCCAATATCTCCTCTGTATTGCAGCCTTTTGTTTTCTCCTCTTTCTTCTCCTCTTCTTTGTTTTCTTCTTCCTTGCTTTCTTCGCTCGGCTTGTATCCCTCAATCAATGTATCAAACAAAACTATTCTTTTATTCTTGTGGAAACCGTACATGTACGCATTTGAGTGCGCTGAACGCTTCGAACCTTCCACAACGTACAGTTTGTACAAAGGAAAACTTAAGCTTTTCGCCAGGCCTTCTATTCTACTCTTTAGTTCACCTTCTTGTAGTGGAACGTACTTGTCGAACAGCGGCGCAATATAATCAGCATATATTGTTATAATAAACTGAAAATTAAATTTATAATACCAATTTTTTTAGTTGTATAGCAGATTAAATCATGTACGCATCAAAAACTGTATTAATAAAATATTTATTTCTATTCTTAATGAGTGGTTTTATTTTTATTTTTGAAAAAAAATTTAACACTAGAAGCACCAAGGTGTCAAAATGACTCTTTTTGATTTTTTACTTAGTTATAATTCAATAGTCTGAAAAAATTAAAACTTGAAATTGTAAATTTAACATTAAATAAAGTTAAATTTTAAAAATTTTATATTAACATATTCACATGATGCTTCATTTTTTTAAATTGACTATATGCTACTAGAAGCACCAAAAAGGGTCAAATGACTCCCATTCTACCCATTCTTCACCCAAAACACCTAAAAGTGTACGTAAAAGAGCCCAATGTTTAGATGATCAAGAAAACAGTTCTCCACAGCGTGTTAAGTGTCAAATTTGCCTTTGCAACAATAATAAAACTAATTTAATCTATACAAACTGTAATAAATCAGTATGCGGACAATGTACAACGGAACGTGTGATTATTTGTAAAAAATAAGAGAAATAATTTTTATAGGAATCTTTTTTTTTTATTAAATGATTTAAAATTGATATATGATTAATTCAATATATTTTTTTTTCGAATAAAGCCTTAAAACATCTTTAATTTTAAAAAGAGTCATTTGACCCCGTTGGGTGCTTCTAGTGTTAAATAAAAATGTGTAATTTTTAAATGACTAATATTTATTACCGTATCTAAATAAATGAATATAGTATCTAATTTTAGTTATAAAAATATCTAATGTATATAATGGCATATAAATATCACTCATGTTAGTTTTAAAAACAAAAATATGTTGTTAGTTACCTTTTTAAAAACAAAAATACTGAAGGTAACGGGTGTTCTAGAATCTCTCTTTTTTTAACTGAAAAAAAAAATATTTTGCGGTTGACCGATCTCCATAAAATTTTACACAGGGTTACTTTGGGCTGTCTTGTATAAAAATACATGGTCAGCTTTCCAGTTCATGCCTTCCTGATATAGCTAGTCACATGACCTTGAACTTCCTCAAACCCTCAAAATGTCCTCTAGCCTTTCGATTTTCAAAATTTATTTTTATATCGTTGGATAGAAAATTGAATGATGATTACAACGATATATAGATTATATCTGTACAATGTTCTGTTCAAAAGTTATGGTCAAAAAACTCTTAATATTACCTTAATTTCCAAGGGTTGAAAAAGGGGTAATTTAACTTTATTCGTAATAACTTTTGAACGCAATAGGCTATCCACTTAAAATTTTAAACTTAAACAGTAATGAGATAAAAGAATAAGCTTTAAGATGATATATAATATTAAGTTATGGCACTTTTTTTTTTTTAATAAATTTTACATTAATTAGGTATATTGCTTTAACTCTTTTGTTCACATGATTAATATATACCAGGAAGGCATGAAATGGAAAGCTGACCATGTATTTTTATACTAGACAGCCCAAAGTAACCCTGTGTAAAATTTTATGGAGATCGGTCAACCGCAACACATATTTTTTTCAGTTAAAAAAAAGGACAATTGTGTTAATTAAATTAAAAAAAATTAAAAAAAGCAAAATTTCTATTTTTAAGAAAAAAATAATTAACATTTATCTATTTTTATTTTAAGATCCAGCAGGTCTACCGCGTCTTCTTTTTACTGCTGATAACATCCCATATGAGATTCTCAGTTTCACGCTTACTAGTCTATAAGGCATATTTATTTTACCGTTTACCCTAGTTTTCTTTATAGGAATAGCATTAGCTTCTAGAAGCTCTAATGAGATTATTGCTAGGAATTTTTCGTAAAAAAGTTAAATAAAAAATTAATTTGTTTCAAATTTTTTTTCAAGCTTGATGTTTTCAATATTTAATTTAATTATTGAGATCTTAATTAGAAACCAGATTACAGAGCTCACATTTTTCATCAAAATTCATACCATAATATTCTTAATTATCCAAATATTGTTCTAATTCAAAAAAAAAATCTAATTGTACAAAACATCCTTCTCTGGCTTAAAAAGATGCTCAAAATCGAGATAAACGTCTATCTGCTGATTTTTAGTTTTTTTAAAGTATAATTATGTTTAATTTATAATTTTAATACGATTTAGAAAAATTAATAAGAATAATATCAGCTATGCAAATTTAGGAAAAACAATTTTTTTTAGTAATTTTAATTAAAGTTTCAGTAATTTTAGTTAAAAAATAATAAATCGCCATATCTTATATTATTATTCCAATTCTTAAAATATTATTTTGTATCTTATTTAATTAATTTGTATTTTTTTAAAAGTTAAATGTATAAAAAGAAACTTATCAATTTTTTTCTAATTAATATTAAAAAAGTCTAGCTAGTCCCCACCAACAAAAAACTGTCACCCACAAATCAAAAAATTTTCCCCACAAAAAATAAATTTTTCAAATTAAAAAACTTCTAAGCCCAATTTTTTTTATATCAATCAAAAACTGCTACTAAATATTTTAGATAACAAAATGCCTATGATTTTACGCAATAAAAAAAAATTTCCGAATTTTTTGAGATTAAAAAATCCAAAAAAAGAAAACGAAAAAGAAAAACACAAAAAAGAAAATGACAATTCATTGAATGATGCAGGACCAATATTATATGAGAATCCGACGAATTTGTTAACAACCCTGTAATAGGTCGTCCAAAATTAGCTGCAAATTAGTTTTCCTTAAAATGTATTTTAATTTAATTACTTTATTAATTTAATATTTAATTTTTTTTATAAAAATAATATAACAAATTTATTAAATTATAACACATTTTAGCAATAAAATTAAATCATGTTTGATTTAATTTTATTGATTTGTGTTAACAAGTTATTTTGTTAAATATGTAAAAGAATTTTTTTTTGAATTCGGCACAAAAAATTGTGTTTTGTAGTGATTTATGTTAAAAAGTTTTTGGTTTGTGGGAAACCATTTATCTCATATCAAAAATACGAGCAAGAGAATAAGACATGTATTATCCTGTAGAGCTGGAGACTAGGTTATCACTATGATAGCTAAAACGAGTGTAAATAACTAAATATTTTAATTTCTTGTGTGCCTTGAAAAAATCATCAATTTATGTAGAGAAATTATTCTAGGAAAATTACATTTAACAGAAGATCACGAAAATTTACGCCTAAATCTCAACTCCTGTCAAAGCATTTTTTACCAGAGTTGTTTTAAAGTCACAAGTCTCAAGTCAAGTCCAAGTCCGGACTTTTTTTTTTTTTTTCATTTACACCGTCCGAATCAAAGACTTTAATTTTTTTTTTTAAAAAGTGAATTAATCAATTAATTGATTTAGTTACAAAATAAATCAATGAATTTTTTTTTAATTCAATTAGTTCAATTTTTTCATACAAATCTAATTTTTTGTATTTGTGATCAAAGTTGTTTAAAAGTCCCAAAAAAAATTCCAAGTCATAGGCATTGTGAATTTTGATACAAAAAACAAAAACAAAATATTAAAAATGCCAGAGCTTAAGTTGTGAAGGACCAAAACATGTTCTACAAATTTTAGCAACTGATACATCTTTTGTACCACCAATATACTAATTCTGCAAAATTCTGCAAAATTGAGATTAATTGAAATTGAAATTCAAAATTGAAATATAGATTTGCCATAAATCAGAATTTTGTTGCAATTTTAGCAGAGTTGTTTAAAAGTCACAAGTCTCAAGTCAAGTCCAAGTCCAGACTTTTTTTTTTCAAAAGTCCGACCAAAGACTTAAATTTTTTTTTGTTCCAAAAAAAAGTCCAAGTCCAGGCTTTAAAATTTTGAATACTGAAGAAGAATTGTGAATACTTTTATGCTAAAATTGCAAGAAAATTCTGAATTATGGCAAATCTATTTGCATTTGATAACCCGAGAGCAAATAAATTTTTTGATATGAACCCTGATCTAGCAAATTTAAAAAAAAAATTTTAATTCGGACTTTGACTTTTTTTTTAATGAATTTGGGACTTAAAACAATTCTGATTTTTAATATCTTTTTTTAAAGATTTTCAATTATTTAATCTACCTCCTAAAAAACAAAATTTTTAAATACTTACCAGCGAAACTATGGTTATGAAAACCCAAGCATATATGAAAAAATAATCACCGCCAATTTTAATTATGTACAGGAGCAAAGCTAAAATTGGCAAAGACAAAGCCATTGAAACCAGCAGCTTTTTAAGATTATCCTTCATAAAAAATACAAATGTCTTAAATAAAAAGATTTAAATTAAAAAAAAAATTCTTTTTTCTATCCTACTTGTTTATTGAAACCATGTTTTTCTTCCAAAACAAAATTGTAGTAAATCGACCAGGGAAGCCCGGTTATTTGACCATACAGAATAAAGTAAATTATGAAAAGACATGATATTGATATCTTTGGGAAAATAAAAGTTTTTGAAAAAATTTTTTTTTGATTTTTATTTACCTCTGAGTTTAGCCATTCGGAAGAGAAGTATGACAATTGTTTGGAGCAAAGATTCCATATGTATGGCAGTGCTCCGATGTAGAGCAAAGCATAGGATTCCAGTTGACTGTAAAATCCATGAACAAAGTTGTACAAGGCTTTGTCAATCGCGTACAGCCGAGACTTGTCAAAAGTTTCCTTGTCGGTCACCGACACCAGCTCTTTAGGGATTTTAGAATTATTTTTTTGCACCAGATACTTTGAAAAATGTCATTTTTTTTAATTAAAAAATAAAAAAAAAGTTACTTGTCTAAATGAAAGATAAGTCTCCCATAAATACATCAGAGTCATAAAAATAATGATAGCATTGAAAAGGGTTGCTTTGTCGATTGCGTCGACAAAGTCAAAGCTCGATTTTATATTTTCGATTAGTGACATGGTTTCCAAATGAAAAAATAACATATTTTTTATTTGATTTTAAAAAATTAAAAAAAAAACGGGATATAGTGCCCGTATTAATGTCTGGATGAGTTGCGGATCTATAGTTAAAAAAAGAAAGCATGAATTTTGAAATTTAATTTAAAGAAACTTTAATTATTCACTCTAGCAGAAATGAATATTTTAATTAATGAGAAAATAGATTGCTAAAATTTTTTTTTAGTATTTTAATGGATAGTTATGCAATAAAATTAAACGAAAAAGTTTTATGGACTAAATTTGGAGCAGTCGAGTTGTTGTCGTCTGTCCCAATGTCGTTCTGATATCTTAAAAGCTCTAATTTAATTTTTTTTTGTTTGATTGAAATTTTTCTTAGACAATAAACAAATTTTTAAGACTTTTATTTTGTTAGTCACAGTTTAATTAATTTATTAATTGAATTTTTGCATTTTTTTGTTAATTAATGTTCTTTTGAAATAAAGTTTTAAGAAGAAATATATTTTTTTTTATTTGTCGACTTTTTTTAATTAAGCTTAATTAAAGACGAATCATTTTTGGCAAAAATAAAATTTTTTACATTTTTTTTACACTATCATCTATTCTTTTTGCCTTGTAATTAATTATATTTCTTTTTCAAAAAACAATAACTTTAGACTCAGTTTTAATAAATTATTTGTTCCATCCTTTGGGAAAAATCTTAATTTTTATAAGAATAATTTTATAATAAATTAGAATACATTTTTTATTTAATTTTTTCTAGAAATTAAAATGCAAAAATAAAAATTGTAAAAAATTTGTAAACACCTCAAATCTGTCAGATAGATGATAATCAAACTAGTGTAATAACTACCTAACTATTTCTTCTTTTTTCCTGAAAAGTTCAGTACCCAAACAATCAATGATTGCTAATTTCAATTTATTTTATAATTTTTTCCTTATTTTTTTAATTGATATAACTTTAAATTTTATTTTATTTTTAAATTTTTTGTAGGGTTTAATATTCGGAGCGTACCATTCATTAGTCATGATCATGGCCAAATGAATTTTATGCTGTCTTAGGCAGTTTCTGTAGCACTTAAAAGCCCAGGAGATTTTTTCGACCCTTTCTGATACTTCTTTTGCTCAATACATATCACAAATCAATATGAAATTTTTTTTCTATCAAATCTAAAATTTTATAAATATTTTAGCTTGTCGACCAAATGCTGAATGTGATTCAGATGAAGAAACTTATATAGACAGAACTTCGAAATTTGGAACGATTTGGGTCAGATTGAAAGATAGTTTAAAAGAAGAAATACAAACTTTTATCGTTTTTTTGGAAAAAGATTTGCAAATTTAAGTTTGAAATCAAGATCATTAATCAAAATATAAAATTTAAAACTTTTTTTTTAAAAACAGGAAAAATTTTTTTTTACCTTAATAATTTTTACCTAATTACTGCTTATATTTTTTGGAGGTGACAAAAATAACTAAAAGTGGTGACTAATTTAATCTATTTTAGCTGACTATAAAAAACTAATTATTCTGACAAAAAAATCTAAACGATTGACAAATTTATATATTGAGATGATTATTTAAAAATTTTTTACTGACAAAATAAAATAATTTTAGATGACAAAATGAATTAATTGATTAACAAAAAAACAAATTTAGAAAATAATTAAAAAAAAAAAACGGTCAATTTTTTCTCGGTTTTTTCGCCTGAGTTGTTCATTATTTTGGCCTTCCTCGTTTTCTTGGTAAATCCACTGTAGCTTCGACTGTAGCATCAGCAACATATGCTTTCTCAACGACTATTATTTCGCTGGGAGGCTGTTGTTTGACAACTGCTTGCTCGAGATCGGATTCATTTTCTGAACTGTTCAAATCACAATCATTTTGATAAAACAAAGCTACTTTTTGTTTTTTAGGTCGTTCTCTTTTGCGTTTCTGGCCAATTTAAATAGTTTTTGCTTCTTCTGAGAAAATGCAAAGCTTGTAAAGGTATGCAAGGCCAAGAACATGAATGCAGATGTTTTTTTTTACCAAATTCTCTAATTGCAATTACTTTGTTTCCAATCATCGGAGCATAGATTGTAATGTTGGGAATCGACAAGGACTCGACTTCAAAAAAATATTTACTTTTAAATTTAATTTTCTTTACCTAAAATATTTTTTTTTAATTATTTATAAAAAAAATAATTTTTTAAATTCAAAAGAGTTTTATTGAGAAAGATTTTATTTTAATTCAAAATAAAATTATAAAGTTTAAAATTTATGGATCTTCCAAGTCCCATTCTTGAATCACATGACTATTATTTTCGCACAGAAACATTAGAGCTGCAACATTGATATTTGCATTTTGAAAAAAGTCATTCTGAAGGTGTTGTTGAAGCTGGAATTGCCAAAAATGACAAATTAATGACAAATTCGAAAGATTTGGAAAATCTTAAAAGTGATTTTTCCAGTACAAAAGAGGGTCCTTTTCTGTATTTTAACCCAGTTCATAGTCTTGATCTAATCTTTTAAAGTCTGTAAATTCTCGGCTTCATTTCTTGGCTGCGTAAGATAGTTATTATCATCGAAATTATCATCTAATGTTGAAGTATTTTCGGGATTAATAATATTAAAGCTACTTGACCCGACTAAACAATTAATTGCATCTTTGACTATTCGAATGTAATTTTGTCATTCAATCTGAGCCTCGACGGTTGCAATTTTTTCGATTCGGTGTCAGAAAATTTGCAAAAATTATTTTTTTATTCTCCGATAATTTGCATTCTCGAACATAAATATTCACAGAATCGAGCATTGTCGATTTCAAAAATTTTCCAATAGCATTAGTATCACTATTGCTACGAGCATATTTTTTGCGTAGAGAAAAAATCAAATAAAATATGACGTTACAACTTGGATATTTTTCACAACTTATTATTTTCGTTGGATTGTGGAAAGGTTCAAAAAAGTCAGCTATTAATTTAAGGATATTTTTTTCGACCAATTTCAAAACTAAATGACAATGTTTCCTTGTAGCATAAAGCACTTCGTTCGCATTGTCAACTTGCTCTAAAATTCTTTCTATCATCAAATATTCAGAATCCCATCTTTATTGAAAAATTATAATTAATTTTAAAAAATAAAAAATTTGAGATTAAAATTATTATTTGCTTTGCTGATATACTATTAATCAACATTTTGTTTGGTAAATTTTTCGATATCTGAATTTGGTATAAATTTTCTTTTTAATTCAGGAGAATAATTAAATAACCCAACAATTTTTTTGAACTTTTTTATCATTTTCAGAATTTGAACTGATAGTTTTTTCAAATCGGTTTCACTTTCGTCAATTTCACAATCATCTGTATCCAAAGCATTATTTTCGTTTCCTGCTAATTTTTGAAACCTTTTGAAGACTCTTTCGATTATCAAATTCAGAAGATGTGCGTTACAAGGAATCCGCTCTCTTTTTAAAACGTTAACAATCGCATTTTTCATTGTACTTACATTGTCTGTTACCACATGTTTAATTTTTCAACAATATTGTATTCAGACATTATATGTTGTAAAAATTAAGCAATATTTTTTTATTTTTTTCCTTCAGTTAATTGACGAGACTTTAGACTTAAGTTCTTTTTTCGAATTTTCGATCAAGAAAATGAGCCGTTACACCAATTGAGTCATAGTTCTGAATCGATTTCCAATAGTCAGTGGTCAAAACAATACTTGAAGAAGTCTTTTGAAGAAATTCCTCCAGTTTCTTCTTTTCTTTTTGATTACACATTCTTAAAAGTTTGACTTTTGTTTTCCTTCATGGAATTTTGAACTCTCGACACAGTGCAGCAAGAATTTTTTTTAGGTATTCATTCTCAACAATTCTTATTGCAGAACCACTCGTAATAATAAACATTAGGAATAAAAATACAATTTGTGATCCACTCGATTTCGTTTGTTCCTCTTGAGTCTGAATTTTGTGTGTCGATATCAAGTGATTGTTTATGTTATACGTTGACGTCAAGTAAACATATTTTTTTCCACAACCATCAACTTGACAAACTGTGTAATTACCAACCTGTGTAATTTTCAACCATTTCTTCATCACCCGATTGATAATTCAATTCTTCAGATTTTTCTTCATCAGATGAGTCCTCCAAGCATTGAACTTTTTTCTTGGATGTGTAAGAATTGTTTTGGTTCGATCTTACTGTTAAGACCCGTGTCTTGGCATCACCCTTTTCTTCTCTCTTGTCCTCTTATAAATGTTAAGTTTAACTTCAGCTCAACCACTAACACACTAACCAAAATCCACAATAAAAACCTTTTCTTTTTCCTCATTAAGGGGGGGGGGGTTCTAATAAACAGTTAACTAAACTACTAGTTTTATTTATTCCCACAATTAAGAAAAGTTTGGTGACCAAAAGTCGGGATTTTACTATAAACATTAGTAAAATCAAGTGAATAGAAGAAGAGTGAATAGACCCTGACCCTAAACCTGAATAGAATTGCCGTGCAAAAACAACAAGTTTGTAAAGATGATTAAAACAATAATCAACCACGCTTTAAGTAGTTATTTCTTGAACGTGTTTAGTAGTTTCCTAGGGCCAAAAGAAACGGAAGACGGTCACATAATCAACCCAGTGAAAAGTGATCAAAGGCAAAAAGATTCGCAGAAACCAAACATGGATTCATTAAAAAGTAATTCGACGGCAATGGAGTTTACGACATCAAAGTTGATATCGATACTTTTGAAAAAGTTATTCGAACAACTAAAGTTCAAATTAAGTATTCCCAAGTGGACGGCGGTTATAGGCATAATGGTGATGTCAGCGGTTTTGTGGACATTTGTAAAATGGTCGAAAAAGAGTTAACACAATTTCTGGTTCACGTTGATCTACTCTCCGATTCAATGGCTTACAAGAACAAAACCACATTATCCCTTACCAGTAATTAACATTCCATCATACACACCAACAAGATTTACTGAGGAGAAAAATTTTAATCAGTGGATTAAACATTTTGGAGGATACGCAATCAGACTCAACGATAAAACTGGAGCCCTCCTCACTCTGATCGAAGGCGAGTGTCTTGCGAAGTTAGAGCAATGTATCCTGAACCACAATCCACACGCATCATACGATGAGATCAAAGACACCTTACCTTAATTGTACGGTAAGGACAATCAGTATCAAGATCCATTAATTGAGTTTGCTGCTCGCAAACAACTACCAAACGAAAACATATACAGTTATTTCAGCGAACTAGAGTTTTTAGCTGAAGCGGCCCATCCAGAACAACCATACACAGCTTTAGAACCAATAGTTGTTGACAGATTTATCAGAGGAATACACGACATCAAAATCAAACAGGAATTGTGTAAACCATCTACTTGTCACACGCTGAAAGACGCTCTTCAAAAGACCTACGAGTTAGAAGAAGGATTACAAGATACATCTTCTAAAAGTTTCTTCTTACTCGTTAGCCTTTTGAAGAGCGTCTTTCAGCGTGTGACAAGTAGGTGGTTTACACAATTCCTGTTTGATTTTGATGTCGTGTATTCCTCTGATAAATAGGACTTTGCCTTTGTATTCAATTCATTAAAAGACGTAGCATCTAAGGTTCTTGATGGATTCATCTACTGTCCTAAAATTGTTGTTGCAGACGGAGCCGAAGCTATCACAAATGATTTTTCTTCTGCGTTTTCATCTTTCTTCGAACACCGAGTAATGTGCTTCATCCATTTCATTCGAAAAATCGATTCAAAGTTGACTCAGTTTTTTTCTTCTACACTCAAAGATCTTAAAGCTCAGATTAGGCAAGACATTCTTCAGCTATAACTTTGCGAATCCGAGGATATCTTCGATGCTGCTTTAAAATTCTTCTTTCTTGAACTTGAGTGCTTGAACAATTTCCTTGACTACTCTTCTTCGTAATGGACTACATCGTTAAAAGGTTGGTTTGAAGGATATGCTTTAGGTCTTCCGTCAACAAATAATGCCATTGAGGCTTGGAATCGTGTGATTAAAGTCGAAGCTACAATGCGTGAGCGTCATAATCTTGAAGTTTTCCTTTCAATTGTAGAAAAAGACATGGTCAGTAGATGGTCTTGTGACAGGAATCCTTCAGATCCTAATTGCTTTGTACTTGCTAAGGAAGTTGAAGTTGATCTTTAAACTTATACCGCTGCTTTTCAGTGGTCATCTAATGCTAAGACTGAGAACATCATTAAGTTGAAACATGGCCGAACTTTCCATTTTACTTCGTTATTGTTAAATCAACCGATAAATAAAAGCCAAGCTAAGCTCACCTTCTTGCCAAAATTAATCGTTCCTGGAAATCATTTGATGACCATACCAATTGGCCAAAAACGTAAAAGAGGAAGGCCGAAAGCAACCACGCCAGCTCTAGCCTTTCAAAATGATTTTCCGGACCAACAAGAAGAGCATTTAGTTTCAAATGCTGCTGCTGCCACTTCGACTAAACGCTGCCGAGGTCGATCAAAAAAACAAATTTAATTGCATTGAGTTTTCTTTTTTTATTTTTCATTTGAGTTTTTTTTTTTTGTTTTCGTAATAAATAAATTTGTCATTGGTTTCAATAATTTTGCACCTCTTTTTTTTTTAAATATTTGTCATTATTTTATTGCTACTTTTTGTCAAAAAAAAAAAATGTTTGTTATTATTATAAAAAAAATTGTCAGTAGCATCTTTAATTTTGTTATCCTTTTTATTTTTATTATGTCAGTTAATAAAAGAAAAAACTGTCATATACTTTCTATAAATTTGTCATATGAATAAAATATAAGCGGATCACTTTGTTCAAAATTTAATTTCCTACTTTTTGATACCAAATTCATGGGTCTAAGGTTTTATCAGTTTTTCTGGGGTAAAAAAGCGTTCTGAAAAACATGGTGTAGTTTGTTTTTCTGAAAAATCACTTTTGACCGATTCGAATCTATGCTTTATTGGCCTTTAGTAGGGCTGGTAGAACGACTCCAGAAAACCGACTCTAAACCGGTTTTATACAAAACCGACTCTAGATTAGAGCCGAATTTTAAAACCGGCTCTGTTCTCAAACCGGTTTTTTAAATCGGTTCTGGATTCAAGCCAGTTTTAAAACCGGTTATAACCGACTTGAAATTTTTTTAATCCCTCTTTTTTATATTGAAATATAATTTTAACCAAATTAATTAAGTCTAAATTTCAAAAGGAGAATCAAAAGGAGATTAGTAAAAATAATTTTTTTATTAGATAAAAGACAAAATATAAAGAAACTCGCTAACTGATAGATTTATTAATCAAAAAAGGAAAAAGTAGATAATGAATAACAGTAGTTTTTTTTGTAAAAAAAAAATAAAAACAGACAAACAACTGTTATAAAAAAATTCCACTAAAAAGATTCAGAATTGAAAAAAAAAGTAAAAAAAAAAGCTTAAATAAATCTTAGTTAAATTCTTTTAAAATCATAAAAAAGACCAAAGCACTTTTATGTAATGAAACTGTAACTCGAACTAAAAGTAAATGAAAAATAAAAGAGAGTAAAAAATTTTACACTTTTATTAACTTTTAAGCGTTAAATATTTGTCTATTAACTTGTTGTGCAAATTTTTTTTTCTTTTTTTTTAAACATTTATTATTCAATATAATTGATAAATTATTTGTTCCTTCCTTTGGGAAAAAATATTAATTTTTATAAGAATAATTTTATAATAAATTAGAATACATTTTTTATTTAATTTTTTCTAGAAATTAAAATGCAAAAATAAAAATTGTAAAAAAATTTGTAAACACCTCAAATCTGTCAGATAGATGATGATCAAACTAGTGTAATAACTACCTTACCATTTCTTTTTTCTTTCCTGAAAAGTTCAGTATCCAAACATGAATGATTGCTAGTTTTAATTTATTTCATAATTTTTCCTTATTTTTTTTAATTGATATTACTTTAAATTTTATTTTATTTTTAAATTTTTTGTAGGGTTTAATATTCGGAGCGTACCATTCATCAGTCATGATCATGGCCAAATGAATTTTATGCTGTCTTAGGCAGTTTCTGTAGCACTTAAAAGCCCAGGAGATTTTTTCGACCCTTTCTGATACTTCTTTTGCTCAATACATATCACAAATCAATATGAAATTTTTTTTTTTTCAAATCTAAAATTTTATAAATATTTTAGCTTGTCGACCAAATGCTGAATGTGATTCAGATGAAGAAACTTATATAGACAGAACTTCGAAATTTGGAACGATTTGGGTCAGATTGAAAGATAGTTTAAAAGAAGAAATACAAACTTTTATCGTTTTTTTGGAAAAAGATTTGCAAATTTAAGTTTGAAATCAAGATCATTAATCAAAATATAAAATTTAAAACTTTTTTTTTAAAAACAGGAAAAATTTTTTTTTACCTTAATAATTTTTACCTAATTACTGCTTATATTTTTTGGAGGTGACAAAAATAACTAAAAGTGGTGACTAATTTAATCTATTTTAGCTGACTATAAAAAACTAATTATTCTGACAAAAAAATCTAAACGATTGAGAAATTTATATATTGAGATGATTATTTAAAAATTTTTTACTGACAAAATAAAATAATTTTAGATGACAAAATGAATTAATTGATTAACAAAAAAACAAATTTAGAAAATAATTAAAAAAATAAAACGGTCAATTTTTTCTCGGTTTTTTCGCCTGAGTTGTTCATTATTTTGGCCTTCCTCGTTTTCTTGGTAAATCCACTGTAGCTTCGACTGTAGCATCAGCAACATATGCTTTCTCAACGACTATTAATTCGCTGGGAGGCTCTTGTTTGACAACTGCTTGCTCGAGATCGGATTCATTTTCTGAACTGTTCAAATCACAATCATTTTGATAAAACAAAGCTGCTTTTTGGTTTTTAGGGTCTTTCTTTGTTGCGTTTCTGGTCAATTGAAATAGTTTTTGCTTCTTCTGGGAAAATGCAAAGCTTGTAAAGGTATGCAAGGCCAAGAACATGAATGCAAATGTTTTTTTTTACCAAATTCTCTAATTGCAATTACTTTGTTTCCAATCATCGGAGCATAGATTGTAATGTTGGGAATCGACAAGGACTCGACTTCAAAAAAATATTTACTTTTAAATTTAATTTTCTTTACCTAAAATATTTTTTTTTTAATTATTTATAAAAAAAATAATTTTTTAAATTCAAAAGAGTTTTATTGAGAAAGATTTTATTTTAATTCAAAATAAAATTATAAAGTTTAAAATTTATGGATCTTCCCAGTCCCATTCTTGAATCACATGACTATTATTTTCGCACAGAAACATTAGAGCTGCAACATTGATATTTGCATTTTGAAAAAAGTCATTCTGAAGGTGTTGTTGAAGCTGGAATTGCCAAAAATGACAAATTGATGACAAATTCGAAAGATTTGGAAAATCTTGAATGTGATTTTTCCAGTACAAAAGAGGGTCCTTTTCTGTATTTTAACCCAGTTCATAGTCTTGATCTAATCTTTTAAAGTCTGTAAATTTTCGGCTTCATTTCTTGGCTGCGGAAGATAGTTATTATCATCGAAATTATCATCTAATGTTGAA
>QEOQ01000444.1:439475-503441 GCA_010279815.1 Brachionus plicatilis
TGTTAGAAATCGATTATTATTATTATTGTTTATTTATTTCAGACACATAGGCAAATTAGAAAAAAATAAATAAAAAAATAAAATAAAATAATAAAAAATAAAAAAATATGAAACCGTCTCTAAAACCGACTTGAAATCTGGAACCGGTTTCAAAGCCGGTCTACCAGCCCTAGCCTTTAGAATAAAAATTTTGATTCCAAAAACAAATATTCTAAAAACCCAAATCATTGTCCACATCATTTAAAAAGAAATGGGTTCTCTAGTTTTAGTTAAATAATCAAGTTTTTTTTTTATTGGATAAAAATAAAAAAAATATTTTTTTTTAATTGTGGGGTAATTGTTGAGGAAGAATTTTTGTTAATGAAGGGTTTTTGTAAAGTGGAGATTTTAAAAGTGGGAAAAATATAAATGGGGAATTTATTTAAATCGTTTAAGATTTCTGCTACACAGACATTTAACCAGATGATTGATAGATATAAAACTAATAATCTAGAAATAATAAAATACAAAATACAATTTTAATTTAAGTGTTAAATGAGATATCTAATTCATGATCTGGTGTTGTTTTTTTTAAGAAATTTAACTGGAAACAAGTAACCATAGTTCTCATTAATCTGACTTTCTTTTTTGAAAAATGCATCGTAATTTACATTAGTCATCCTCACAAATATTATTCATTTAAGTCCTGATTTTTTTTTTAATTCTAATTAAAAAATCAAGATAAATATTTGGCCAGCTTTATTTCTAAGAAATAACAAAATAAAACCAAAAATCACGACTTACAACTAACAACAATTCTAAATATTTAACATTTGAAATTTGCCTGTTTTAAAACATTATTTAAATGAAAAAAATTTCCTTCAAAATTAACAAAAATAAAAATGATCGAAAACATTTTTTTCATTTTTTTAATTCTGCCTTTTTTTTCAACAACAGGCCAGTTTGTTCAGACGACAGAAAACTACCAAAGTAGTCGTGACCTTTCACCAAATTTGAAGCTTTACTGGAACCACGATGACACCGAAATAACATTTGAAATTCATTTTAAAAACGCTCAATGGCTTCTATTTGGCCTCAAGTCCCCAAATTTCTCTGACATTGTCCTCGGATGGGTATCCTCTGACGGAATTGGACATTTTTCCGACAGACACTTGCTCCCAAACAACACTATTGTTCATGATTCGCACTTGAACTGGATTCCTCTGGACGCATTCACTCAAAATAACTCTACTTTGTTAAAATTTAAGAGAAATATCAAACTTGTTTGTGATGCTAGTGCCAGCGATGAAGACATGGATATAGTGGCTGGACCAATGAGTGTAGTTTTTGCTCTGGGAAATGAAATCAACCAGAAGGATGACTCTGTTTCATTAAGCACAGTCAATGAGCTTCAAGTAGAATTTCTTACTCAGACCAACGGTCCCTTTGGATGTCCATTGAAGCCAGTGGAACCAGTTTTGAATTCTGAGCCAACAGAAAATTACCAATATGAATTGAGTTTAATACCTGGTATATACAAAATCTACTGGAATTATACAAATATTGATGTTGTCATTGAACTACACTGTAAAACAAATGGATGGGTTGGATTTGGTTTTAGTCCAAATGGTGGCATGGATGGAAGTGATGTTGCTAAGCGTATAATTTTGTTTTTCTTCTTGGTTGCTTATTAATGGTTGTTGTGTGAATGGGATTTCTGGCAATGGTGTCGATTGGGAGTAATTGGGAGTATTGGGAGTTGGTTGTGGTTGTTTTGGTTCTAATATAGTTTCTGATGATTGAATGATATATTGAGATTTTAGTTGCTGGTAACTGTTTGGTATTTGGTTTAATCTTTTATATGATTTTATATAACAAACCTAACGAGAAATTATCTCTGATCTTACCAATTTCTTACTCAAGATCTTAATCAAATTCATCTCCTGGGTGTCAAGTATTGACTAAAGAAAAAATTTATTTATTCTCTTTTATATGTAAAATTGTTACTTTTTATATTTTGATCTTTTGATCTTGATCTCAAACTTGTCAAAAAATAAAAAAATTTAGCTACTTCAGTTAAATGTTATTTACTTCAAAAATTAAAAAGTATTTTTAGCCCTTTTTATAATCAACCAATTTAATGCAAAATATTGTCTCAATTGACGTTAAAATATCTCTTAATCATTTTTCATATCATCACTGTAATTTTTGGTATTTTTTATTTAAAAGACTTTATTTACTATTTAGCGAGAAAAAAAATTTTTTAGCTATTTAAATTAAATATTATTTTTAAAAAGTTTTAAATTTTTTTTTTTTTAATTTCATTAAAAATCGCCAAATATTGTGCAAAATTTGGTGATTTTCCTCAAAATAATATGTGAAACCACAACCCACTAGCTTAGTTAATAAATATGCATAATAGTTGTAAAAAAAAAAAATTTTCATTCTCTGAGATCTTTTTGAGTCAAAAGAGTGAAAAAAATCTGGCGAGCACGTTTAAAAAAATTGTGTCAAAAATTGATCTCTTATCGATACTTTCTCGTAATCGTCTAAATTTTATTATCTTCCAAAATCTTCTATGTATTTTTTCAATAATGATAAGTTCAGTAGAAGATTGAGATATTTATGGGTTTCAAATGATCTCACGCTTGATTATTCGAAAAGACCTATTAAATTCAAGTCATTAACATTAGCATTTTTAACTAATTTTCTTAAGGTAAAATAATTGAGCTGTTAATTCATAAAAAAAAACTTATAGTGGTGCTAAGATACTTAGTTCTGAGGTAAAATTACGTAAATTTTCGTTAAATTAAATATAAATTAAATTTATAAAATATAATATTGCTGAAAATTAAACTTATAAAAATAAATTGAATTCAAAAAATGAATGATATTGTAGATTTTTTTTTGCTTAAAAGTTTATTGTCTTTTCTATATATGCATTAGTAACTAATATTAATTCCAAATCTTTATTGTTCCATCGCTAGATCCACTGGCCAGGTCTCCATTTCGAAGAACTGCTAGTGACGTTACACCCTTTGAATGATTTTTCAGTGTCATTTTTACAATTCCATTTTGCAAATTCCAAATCTTTATTGTTCCATCGCTAGATCCACTGGCCAGGTCTCCATTTCGAAGAACTGCTAGTGACGTTACACCCTTTGAATGATTTTTCAGTGTCATTTTTACACTTCCATTTTCTAAATTCCAAATTTTTATTGTACTATCGTGAAATCCACTGACCAGGTCTCCATTTCGAAGAACTGCTAGAGACAAGATCACATTTGAATGTTTATTCAGAGTCATTTTTACAATTCCATTTTCTACATTCCAAATCTTTATTGTACTATCGCCAGATCTACTGGCCAGATCTCCATTTTGAAGAACCGCTAGCATCCGAATCGGACCTGTATGATTATTCAGAGTCATTTTTACACTTCCATTTTCTAAATTCCAAATTTTTATTGTACTATCCTCAGATCCACTGGCCAGGTCTCCGTTTTGAAGAACTGCTAGCGACCATATCCAACTTGAATGTTTATTCAGAGTCATTTTTACACTTCCATTTTCTACATTCCAAATCTTTATAGTTTTATCTACTGATCCACTAACCAGGTCTCCATTTTGAAGAACTGCTAGCGACGAAATCCACTTTGAATGATTTTTCAGAGTCATTTTTGCACTTCCATTATCTAAATTCCAAATTTTTATTGTACTATCGCCAGATCCACTGACCAGGTCTCCATTTTGAAGAACCACAAGCAATTTAATAGTACCCGAATGAATGCTCAGTGTCATTTTTTCTTTAAAATTTAATTTTTATTGTAAATTTATTTTAAATCTTTAAAATCTACGTGAAAATTTGGAATCCAGTCTAAATTCTTTGATTAAATAATAGCCTATTTCATCATTGTCAGTTCGAACAATTTCATGTCGAATTTCACAAGTTTTTTCTTTTCCAATTACCATTCTACAATTTTCTACTTTCAGACATTCCAATGCGCATTTAATTAGATCTTTTTTAAATTTTTGATTAAAATGTATTCCTTTATAGATTTTAAAATAGCCCTCCGTCTGTGAACAATTAAAATCCAATATTTTAATGGCAACCATGAAAAATAAACCATAAACTATTTTCATTTTATTATTTATTTTATTTGAGTTTTTGCTTTTGTTTTTAACTGTTTTATATTTTAATTGATTTAAATCTAAAAGTCAATGATATTTTTTCAATTTTATTTTAATGTTCTTTATATCTCAATCCAATAAGAGATTGAATTTTAGTAATTTTGAAAATAAAGAACTTTTGTTTTTTCCTCGTAATCATTCTGATCTCAATCTTAATTAAAAAGATGCATGTTTATGTTTTTAGTCTCAACTTATTTTTTTGATTCAATTACTTCACTTCACTGACCATGTACTTTATTACTTTGATCATATATGTACAAATAATTAAAATAGTCAAAATAATTAAAAATGAGGGAGGTATTTAATCGATCTCTAAAATTACTTAATCGATCACTAATATTTTTCTATCTCTAATTTTACTAAATACCCTTAACTTATATTTATTAATCTGTCTCCTAAATTAAATAAAACAGCAACTAATTTTACTTAAAGTATCTCTAATTTTTATTTATTAAATTGATTTAAAAAAAAAAGAATTATAAAAAATTTAAAAAAATTTCAAATAAAATAATATCTTATAAGTTTTTTCTTGGTCTACCTCTACCCCTCTTTTGTGGAGCTTCTACTTTCTTACTTATATCGCTGCTGGTTGATGCTTGCACTACTTTTTCAGCTTCCTTATCAATTGTTTTTTTGTTCTTTTTTGTTGGTATAACTGTTTCTTGTGGACTTTCTTCCTCTACTTCTGTTATCTTTCGCTTTAGAACTCTGATTGAGCTGACAACTCTCTCTTCTTTATCTGCTTCTGATTGGTACTCAAGCGCCTTTTTAGAATTACACGGTCTACCTCCTCGATGTAATTTAGAAGGACAAGCGGTAACTGAACACCTTTTTCTAGTAAGTCCTCTATATATTCCTTGGTCTCCTTGTTAATACCATGCATAGATTTTCACTTTTATAAAGTAAATAAATTGCAGCTGCGCATTGAGGTCCTTTTCTCTTAACTAGGTTGCATCGATAATCAACTCTTAAACCGGCCTCAGTTTCACTACTTTTCAGAGAAGACCAAATCTTTTCATTATATAACCAGTCTTTGGATGCTTCTTGATCGTCGAATGTTCTCTCATAGATCCAGTTCTTCCTGGTTCTTTTCTTTTTATTGGATTCTTGAACCTCGTCTTCAGATTCTGATTCAGAAGTTACATAGTCATCAACTACTCGATACTCACTATCAGACATTTCAATACTTTGATAAAACTTAGATCACATTAGATCATCTTTAAATATCCACAAAAAAAAAATCTCACAGGAGATAATTTCAACTGTTCATTAATTAAGTTAAGAGCTATATTCATCATAATCATACTCATCTTCAGTAAATTTAGTGACAAAAAAACTCAGGATACATAAATATTTATTATTAGAGACAGTTAATTAATCAAATTAATCGAATAAATAATATTATAGATAGAAAAAATATTTCAAGATTTCAAAACAGAAGAGGAAAAAGGGAAATTATTTGGACAAATATTATCTTCAACATTCAGGCCTAATTCTGACCTCGAAAACACTGAAAAAGATACATAAATTACTCATTTTAATGGAATTATTTTGGAACAGATAATTAATGAATTAGATTTTTCTGTAATCAATGATAAAACCCCTACTTTTAATATCTTTAAAAGAGAATAATTTGAAATTCTTGACTTATTTTTAGTCTCATCCTCAGTAACAAATAAAATAAATGAGTTTCGAGTTCTCAGTAATCAGAATATGATAAGTGACCATTTTCCAATCGAAACTTCCATAGCTTTCGATAACATAATAACTGTGAAATCTCTATCAAAGAAATTTAAATATAAAAAAGCAAATTGGCATTTGTTTCGTGAAGTTTTAAATGTCCCAAGACATTTCTTAGTGGCTTCTGCAGGGACGATTGACGCCGTCAATACGTCCCTGCAGACGAAATAAAACGAAATAATTACCAAAAAAATATTGTCAGCTGCACAAAAAAGTATACCATTTCAGTCTCAAAAAGTTTTCAAGAGCAGTCTACCCCTTTTTATTGTAGATTTGAATAAAGAACGTAGGAAAATAAGAGGATATTTTCAAAAAACTCGCTGTCAAATGACGAAACAAAGATATAATCATTTAACATTGGAAATTAAAATTAGCCTGAAAAAATTTTGGAATCAAAATTGGTTTGATTTTATTAAAAAGATGGGGGAAAATAAGTAAACTAAATAAGTTTAGATCAAAAAAAGGATTAAATTTAAATCCGACCCTAACTCTTAACGACCTAGATTTCATAACAGAAGAGGAAAAAGGGAAATTATTTGGACAAATATTATCTTCAACATTCAGGCCTAATTCTGACCTCGAAAACACTGAAAAAGATACATAAATTACTCATTTTAATTTAAAATACTTTAAGAATAATAGTCAGCCAATATTCAACGAACCGATTAGCCTTAATGAAATGATTATAGCATTAAAAAGGTTAAAAGGAGAAGCAACTTGTGGACCTGACCTTATCCACAATTTAATGTTAAAAAACCTCCCTTTAAATTTGTTAAAAGAAATAATAGATCTTTTCAATCTTAGTCTCCAAGAAGGTACAGTTCCTAAAGCTTGGAAAAGTGCCAATATCACAATGATACCTAAGAAATCTTCACCTACACAAGACCCATCTAATTATCGACAAATAAGCATTACAAGCTGTCTGGGTAAACTGCTTGAACGTATTATATTTTCAAGGTTATATGATTTCTTGGAAAAAAATTCTTTGCTAATTCAAGAACAATCTGGTTTTAGGAAACATCGAAGAACCGCAGATAATTTAGTTTTCCTTATCCAAAAAGTTGTCGAATCTTTTAATAGAAAGAAAAAAGTATGTTGCTTATTTTTGACATTTCTAAAGCTTTCGACAAAGTCTGGCATGAAGGTATAATTTACAAGCTGATAAAGATAAATATACCTGCCTACTTAATTTATTGGATTAAATCATTTCTTAACTGTAGAACATTTAAAGTAAATATAAATGATCACATTAGTGATGAATTCAAAATATCTGCTGGCGTTCTTAATATCTCTATTATTTAGTATATTTATTAATGATATTCCTAATAGAAATAAATCTAATAAAGAATATTCACTTCTCTTTGCAGACAATCTTGTCACTTTTTTTATTTATAAAAAAAATGGAAATATAGAAAGTAAGATGAATAAGTATTTTGTTGAATTAGAACAGTGGCTTTTCAAGTGGAAAATGAAGATTTCGGTTGAAAAGTCTTGCTCAATGATTTTTACTAAAAATAACAATGAAAGTTCTGTTTTTAATTTAAGGATTTATGGGAATAGAATCGAAAGCTGAAAAGAAATAAAGTTCATAGGTATTAAATTTGATTCTAAACTAGCCTTTTCTTCAATGATAGAAGAAATTTAAAGAACGTTGCAATTTAAGGTTAAATTTAATAAAAATCTTGTCGAATAAAAAATGGGGCCTTGACTTAAACACTTTAGGAAACCTTTATAAGTCTTTGATTGGATCTATTCTAGATTATTCTTTTCCTTGTCTTAATTCTCTTTCAGAAACTAATATCAAAAGATTAGAAGTAATCCAAAATTCAGCAGTTCGTTCTATTCTAAAACTAAGATAAGATACTCCCTCCAACATATTACATAATGAGGCATATAATAAACTTAAACTAACAGTCTCAAATCGACTTTTTGAGTTGAGTGAGAGATATGTTAGGGCAGGACTGAGCCATTCTGTTCCATTAACTGTTAGACTGGTGGAAGAATATAACAAAGGTTTCGAATCAAGATACATGGAGTACCCAACTCCATTGTGTAATTGCTACCTTACTATTTCTTCTTTTTTTCCTGAATCATCAAATAATTAAAATATGTATTCTGTTACTCTCTATCAAAATTTATTTAATTTTAATTTTAATATTTATCTACTTTTTAAGTTATATTATTTTAACTTTATTCTTATCTTACTTTTTATTTTTATTTTATTTTATTTAACTTTATTTTAATTTTTTATTTATTTATTTATTTTTTTAATCTGAAGGAGCTCTAGCTCGGTACAGATATACAAATAAATAATAATAAAATAATATATTTTATTAAGTGATCGTTTAAGTAATGTAAGAGATCGATTAATAATACCCCTAAAAATAATACTTTTCGGAAACCCATTGTTTTATATAAAGAAATGAAAATATATATATATAAACAAGTACCTCGTTTACATTCTGGTTAAAAGTAAAAAATTAAATTGTTAAAATTTAATATTGCCCAAAAAACGTCTTAAAAGAGAGTTAAAACTTTTAAAAAAATTTTTTTTTATTGTGAAAATATGGTTCTGCATAAAGTAAAATATTGTTCAAATTTCTACAAATGAATTCCAAGCTCTGTAAAAAGTGTGCAATTTTCTTTAGAAAGCTCACCATAAAAAAATACTCGATTAAACCATGCAATAAATTGCAGACTTTTTGCAGAGCTTGGAATTCTTTTGTAAATATTTGTAAATTATTAAAATGTTTAAAGAACCATTTTTACACAATTATTATAAAAATTATTAAGTTTTTAATTTGTGCACGGTAATTTTTGTACTAAAATTTCAAATTGCCATCTTTTTGATTAAAATAATTGAAAATATTTCAACCTAATTTTATAATAATATAATAGAAGATTGAATTTTTAAAACGTATTTTTTCATTTAATTTCAGATGACTCTTTTCAGATAGAAATTTGTATCAGAGCTTAAAAAAGATAATTGTGCTGTAAGCATTACATTTTTTCAGATTAAATTAAAGCAGCGTAAATCTTTCTTCAAAACTTTATGTCCGTGATTGAATAATAGTAAAAATTACTTTTTGGTTGAAATCCCTTAAATGAACTTTTTGGATATTTTCTTATTCATCTCGAGGAGTTTATTCGGATTAAATAGTAAAACCAGATAAATGAAAGAATGAATAAGTTCTCCAAAATACTGTTGAATGACGATTTTTTTGTTTTGGTATTGACAATATTGGGACTGAAAACAAAAACGATAATTTAAAATTAAATTAATTATTTTACTTTAATATATTGATTATTTTATTTTACTTGTTCTTCAAATGTATCACCAGATACACAGTCTTTATTGCCCGAAAAATTATCAGTGCAAAAGCTTTGCAATCAAATTTTAATGATCTTCCTTATAAATTTCTACTATTTATGCTTTACCTAATCTTCTTCAAAACTCTAAGCTTTTAAAATAATTTTACAATTAAAGTCGATTTTACTTTTTTATAGCTAAAATTTTTCTAAATCTAATTAATTAAGAAAAACTTTTTATTTTCTTTCGGAAATAGATGTAATTTTAAAGCCAATGAACGCTTAGGTATTAAAGAAAAATAATAAATAATTTTGCTGTTGAGATAATGTTTTTCAAAAGATCTCATTAAGCATAAAATTAGAAAGTTATTTTTTTCAAATATATTCAAATTTTTACATAACAAAATGTTAAAAAACAATATCAAAACAATATCAAAATTCAATATCAAAAAACAATATCAAAATTCAATATGTTCATACAACTTTAAAAAGAGAATTTATGTCAAGATTTTTCCAATATAATTTTTAAGAAATTTTTAATTAATTTAGAAAAAAAAATTTGTTTTCATCAAATAAAAATTTTAAATGTTACGGATCTAACCAGAGTAAAGTATGTAGAAAAATAAGAAAAATGTGTTACTGTGGAGACAATGTTCCTCTAATTTTCATCATGAAAATTAGAATAAAGATCTCAGTTTGCCTTAAATTGAAATTTTTTTTTTTCTAAAAATCATTGGTTCAATGTAATTAGTGGTTCTTAAAGTAGCAAAATGACTCAAATTAATAAAAATTAATATATTTAGGTGTTTTTTGAATTTAATTGGTCTAAAGAAAAAATAAGTTTTTAAATCCTCAATAAATTACTAGTAAATTAAAACTTTTTGTAACCTTTAAATTTTACTTGATTTACTTGGGATCTTATAACCCTATTCTTAAATATGATTTTGCAGACTCTGGTGATTCGAGGTTATAAATAATAAATATAGAAATAAAATGATAACTTAAATAATTATTCAATCGCCAGTTCCAGCCTTGACAAATAAGAAAAGAATACAAATTTAAATTAAAATATCAAAATAATAATCCGAATGACTTATGCTTTCCACAACAAATTAGACAGACCACTTATAAACAATTCTAAAATAGCCGATTTCTTCTTCATCTGTTCTACAAAGTATTCAATATTTGGCAATTTAATGAAATTTAAAAAAAAAAATTTTTTGAACTTTTTTCAATTAATAATATTAGTTTGTTAAATAAGTTTTTTCGTTTTTTTCCAGACTTTATTTATTTATAAAAAATAAACTAAAATATAATTAGTAACTAAAATAATTTCCTTGGCTAGAAATACACATCTCCCATCTTTTGGCAGCATTTTGATCCCTCGCTCGTAGAAGCTGGCTGGTTTTGAGGTGAAATATTGACTGATGTCTTTTTTGATTTCCTCCAAGTCTGAGTAACTTTTTTCACTGAGGAAGTGCTGCATGGATCGGAACAAATGGTAATCTGAAGGAGTTAAGTCTGGTGAATAAGCTGGGTGAGATAAGACTTCCCAGCCTAGATTCTCTATCGTGTTCCGAGTCGTTTTTGCAACATGTGGCCTATCGTTGTCATGTAAAAGAATCACTTTTCGCTCTCCTTTAGCTCTGTGTAGCCGTTTTGTTTCCAAAGCGTGACTCAAACGTATCAATTGTTGTGAATAAAGGTCTGCGTTTATCGTTTGCTTGGGTAACAGTAGCTCATAATGGATTATACCCTTCTGATCCCACCAAACACAAAGCATGACCTTTTTTCCATGAATTTGTAATACACCCTACGTATCACTTGATCATAAGCTTCTCAACTGATGCGCGATAATAAGAAAGAATTAATACAATTGTCACGTATCTCAGAAGATAGACGCTTCTAGACGCTGATATAAACATTTATATAATAGCTCACATCTTGTCTTAATTATAAGCCCGTGTTCTTGACACGAACTCATGGGTATAAATAATGATTCTATTCTCAGTGCTTGGGAGAGATATTTTAAGGGATTACACTAATTATATAAATTGTTAGAGCTCAACAATTAATTAATAAACTATTCAAAAGTATACTTGTTTTATCATTCATTAACCCGCCTTACATCTTGGTAGCAGCGATAAGTAAAAATGTTCACAATGAGTTTCTTTTCATTGCCAATATCCATGGAATATTGCGAAAGTTTGCCCGTTCAGGCACTTGCTCACATGGTAAAAGCTCAGAACCACTTGGAAACCGATTTTCACTACCTTGAGGAAAATGGAACATTAGTAAATTGCTCAGAAGTAGAACAAGCTGATTGGTTGGAGAAAATAACGGCTACTAAGGCTCCCAAGAAACTTTTAATTAGTCTTCTGACCCAAAGAGCGGTACTTGTAGCAAAGAAAAAGGAACAACCAGATGCAAGCCATCAAAATAAATCGACACCCCAATCAAGCTTATCAACTTCAACGGAAAGTACTCATCAACAAGAGCAAATTATTGAACCAGACATGTCACCAATGGAAAATAGGGTTTTCAATAGACGTCCACAGTTTAAGATGGATTATATCCCAAAACTATATGGAAACGACAAGGATAAAATTGAGGAATGGATCTACCTTGTCGAAACAGAGGCGGAAGACCAGGGAATTGATAAAAATAGATTAGTCACTGCAGTTAACAAATTTTTAAGAGGTAATGCTTTGCAATTGGTCAGGATTCTTAAGAAAAAGAATAAAAACCTGACATGGGTTGAGTTGAAATCTCACCTGTTATAAGCCAGACGATGTCCAAAGAACTTTAAGATCCGAATTAAAGGCAATCAAATTGGACTTGAATTATGAGGAAAATGTTCTGAAATTCCAGCAAATTGCCAACAAAATCGAAAAAATAGATGAGTTCGAGTTGGTATGGATGTTTTTTGACGCGATTGACCCCCCGCTTTAGAGCTGAGTTGGAAAGCAAAAATGTCAAGACACTTGACGATGCTATAACTCAAGCTAGGATATTCAGTAGGAGTACGTGGAGTGTTAATAAGCCAGTACCCGTTTATTATTCAAGAAACAATTATAAGAAGCGCTTAAAATTATTCTATAACTTAAGAGAGAAAGAAGTTGATAGAGGAAAAAACTTAAATAATAAAACAGATGAAAGAGGTAAAATCCCTGTCTGTTACAGATGTAAAAAACCAGGTCACATTAAAGCAGATTGCAAAGTGGAATTGTTTAGCGGCGAGAACAATAACAAATCAAATTATGGAAGGTATCAGAACAAAGGAAAATGGAGCAACCTGAAGAAATCATACTTAGCAGAAGAAACGGAAGAACCAGAGTCAAACAATCGTAATCGTGATACTGAATACGTATACGTTTGCACAACAGGTAACTTACTGAGAATAAATGGTCTTGTAGACGGTAAACCAGTTAAGTTCGCTATCGACAGCGGATGCATAAGCTCTATTATGTCAAGAAAAACTGTTAATAATTTTGGATTAAGAATTTTACCATCCAGTTCGAAAATTAAAACAGCTGATAATACAATAAGCATAGTAGTCGGCAAAACAGAAAAAATAAAACTGGACATTCAGGGTCATGTATGCTTTATGGAGTTTTTGATAATAGACCACGAGGATAACGATGGACTTTTAGGTCTCGATTGGTTTATGCAAACAGGTGCTAGTCTTAATCCTAGTCAAAAATTGATAAAATTTCCGAGCGATATAATCTTGATGAACTCGGATGAAGACGAAATGGACACACTGCTCACGGAAGAAGCGTGTAGTATCAAATTCGCTGATGATTTTGAACTGTCCGAGGACGAATGGCCTCAACCACTTCAGGCAAGCTATTGATGCTATAAAAGATAGATTCGCAGCAGAAGTAAGAGATCTTAAAAAATCTAATGTCGACAAGCATATCATTAAGCTTACAGAATACACCCCAATCTATATCAGACCATACAGAAAGTCTGTTTTGAAAAGAGATTATATTAGGAAAGAAGTTCAGTCCATGCTCGAAAACGATATCATTGAAGAATCAAGCTCACCATGGTCGGCACCAGTTGTTTTGATGCCGAAAAAAGACGGCTCAAAAAGGTTTTGTGTCGATTACAGAAAGTTAAACCAGAAGACGGTTACTGAAAATTGGCCTCTTCCAAGAATTGACGACATTCTCAGACGTTTAAGTGGCTCAGTATACTTCTCCACACTTGACTTGACGTCTGGCTACTGGCAAGTAGAGATGCACCCAGATTCGAAGGATAAAACAGCATTCCCCACTCCAGACGGACATTACAAATTTAAAAGGTTACCTTTTGGATTAAAAAATGCCCCAGCTCAATTCAGCAGAATGATGCACAGGCTATTTGGCAATAAAATGTTTGTAGAGGTATACCTTGACGATATCATTATTCACTCGAAAGCAATAAAAGAACACCTAGAGCATCTGATAGAAGTAGGAAACATTCTTAGAAAAGCAGAACTTAAGATAAAAACAAACAAATGCATTTGGTTCGTCAAAAAAGTAAAAGTTCTTGGTCATTTAGTATCTGGATCGACAATAGAAATGGATCCAGCTAAACTTGAGACTATCAATAAAAGGAAACCTCCCAAAAATGTTAAGCAAGTTCAATGTTTTCTAGGTTTATGTGGTTATTATAGGATTTTCTTAAAAGATTTTGCGAAAATTGCAAAACCATTGTACGACTTAGTAAAAAAAGATATTAAATTTGAATGGGGAAAGCCTCAACATGAATCGTTCGAAAATCTAAAATTGATCCTGACGTCAGAACCTGTCCTTAGACAACCTGATTGGAATCGAAAATTTATACTTCATTGCGACGCTTCAGGTTATGCGATGGGCGCTATTCTAGCACAAATTGATGAAAATGGAAACGAGACTGTATGCGCTTACGCGTCACGACTACTCAAAGGTGCTGAAATTCATTACAGCAGCACTGAAAGAGAATGTTTGACAGTTGTGTACGCAATTAAAGATTTTCGCACAGAGCTGTATGGATTCAAATTTCTATTGAATACAGATAACTACGCGTTGATGTGGCTTATGAACATCAATGAACCTACGGGAAGATTAGCCCGTTGGGCTATCTATTTACAAGCTTATGACTTTGAGATAGTCCAAAGGAAAGGAACCCAACATTTAAACGCTGATGCTGTTAGTCGGCCAGTGCTTTCACTAAAAACCATTACTGATAACAATTTTAATGATCACATTGACACAACTTCACGTAAAAGTCTTGACGTCTATGTAGATGACACATTACTGTATTATCTAAAAAATGGTCGATTTCAAAATGGATTGTCCAAAAAGCAAATTAAAAGAATTGAGAAAGCAGCAACTCAGTATTATTACGATAGAGAAAAAGATGAAATTTTTAAAATGGGACGAGATAATGTTTCACGCTTGGTACCTAAACCTAGTAACAGAAGCGGTATTATTTTAAAAGCACATGTTTTGGGTCACTTTCAGGTAGAATCAACAACTAAACGAATTAAAGAGGATTACTTTTGGAAAAACATGGAGAAAGACATTGAAGCTTTCGTACAAAGTTGCGAAGTGTGTAAGAGAAATAATTTAGCTCCTGCAAAGGAACATCCTGCGAAAGCCATTACCATTAATGGTATCTTTGATAGAATCGGAATAGATTTGGTATTTGGCCTACCAGTAACAGAGGAAGGCTTCACTGGAATAATAGTAGTAGTAGTAGTAGTAGTATATGAGCTGTAGGGATGGTTGTATCCCAAGCAGTAGTGTTAGTAAACGCTCTGCTATGACAGCCTGTGGCGTTGTTGTTTTACGGTTTTATAGATTGGTCTTTTTGATTTGTTTAAATAATGATAATATAGATAAATGTCAGTTTAAATTGAGCAATTTATCTATTCTTTTTTTAAAAGTATTTGTGTCGTTTATTTTTCTTGTTGCATCATCAAGTAAATTCCAATACCCGGCAGTTCGATTGGTAAAAAAATGATACCTGGAGTCACAGTTTTTTATAAGCTCCCTTTCCAATTTTAATTTTCCACTTCTGGTACGACCTGCTGGGCAGTCTAGAGCATTTGAAGCAAGAGGTTGACAGTCATTTATTAGCTCAACTTGATCAAGACGGTGTTGGATCTTGTGAAGCTGGATAAGATCGCCTCGTGAGCGTCTATCTTCAAGAGTAGGCCATTTGAGTGCTTCACGTCTTTCAACATATGGTTTTGATTTGAGATCTGGGACTAATTTGGAAAATTTTCTCTGAACACTTTCAAGTAATTCAATGTCTTTTTTTCGGTAAGGATTCCAAGCGCCAACTGCGAATTCGAGATGCGGTCTTACAAAAGACTTGAAAACTAAACTTACAAGCTGTTTTGAAAAGTAGGTAAACGTATTTTTGATCTTACATGCAACCATCGTAGCTCGTGCAACTGCTCGTTTTGACTGTTCATGGAATTTAAGGTCACTCGTAAAGATAATACCCAGGTCTCGTTCTTTAGTGGTTTTTGTAAGACAATGTCCATTCATTATATAGTCTGTATATTTATTACCTGCTCCCAAATGCATTACAACACATTTTTCTTTATTGAAACCTAATTGCCAAGTGTCGGACCACTCTTGGAGTTTGTCAAGATCTAGTTGAAGATTTCTTATATTGTCTTCACAGTCAACATGATTCATTAGCTTAGTGTCATCAGCATACAGTTTGCAAATTGATGTACAGACTTCTGGGAGATCATTTATGTAAATTATAAAGAGAAGCGGCCCAAGAACAGAACCTTGTGGTACCCCGCTAGTTACTGGTTTCCACTCAGACATGACATCTCCGATAACGACGCGCTGTTTTCGGTCTGCTAGAAAACAACGAATCCATTTGATGATTGGGACTGGGAAGCCGTATGCGTTTAGTTTGATTAGTAGCAGTTCGTGTGACACCTTGTCGAATGCTTTGGCGAAATCTAAATAAATAACATCAGATGGTTGCTTTTTGTTCATACAAAAAGTAAGAAAATCAACAGTTTCTAGCAAATTAGTAACGCAAGCTTTGTTTGGTAGAAATCCATGTTGTTTGCCTGAAAGAAGGTTCCTCTCGGTGAGGTGCTTCATCATGTAGTCCTTAATGAGGGACTCAATTATTTTACATGGTACCGAAGTGAGTGAAACAGGTCTGTAATTAGTTACAGCTATTCTACTTCCACGTTTAAAGATTGGTGAGACATTTGCAATTTTCCATTCGACTGGAAGAGTCGATTCTGTCAAAGATTTCAAAAATATTTGAGTCAACGGGCTCGCAAGGGCCTCTGAACACATTTTAAGCGCATGGGTAGGTATCATGTCCACTCCAGGAGACTTGTCACTTTTTAAAAGCTTTAATTTTTCCAGGACTTTTTCTGTTGTGATTACTTGTTGATTTTCAAATAATGGATCAGGTTCATCTCGCTTCGGAAAAGATTTATTGCTTGCTAAAAAATTTGATGCTGAATTATTGAATACTGAATGGAAGTAGTCATTCAATTCAGTGCATATCTCAGCTTTGTCAGTGGTAAGGTGACCGAATTTGTTTTGAATCACTGTAATTGAATCTCGATTTCCATATCTACGATTAATATATGAGTATAATCGTTTAGGATTATGTTTTGAGTCCTTTGCCAGATTGAGCTCAAAATCAATAATGCATTGTTTAACAAGATACTTAACTCCTTTACAAGTAGATTTGTACCTTTCATGTAAATATTTGTCATCTTTGTTTACTCTCATCGCAATAAAAAGCCTTCTTTTCTGTCGGACAAGTCTGGATATCCTCCTGTTCCACCATGGAGGTTTTCGGACTGTATTTCTGGCCCTCAGTTTCTTAATAAAAAGTTCTGATGCTTTAAAGAAGGCTTCAAGGAATGCGGAATAGCATTTTTGAACAGAATCCTTATTTAGAACACTGGACCAGTCGTAATCATTTAGAAAACTAGTCATTTCTAAATATTGTCCGTGTTTCCAGCTGAATGACCTGCTCTCAAATATAGACTGTCTATCAATATTTAAGGAAATCCAGAACCGAAGACTCAAATGACTCCTTAAAGGATTACTTCCTAGTGGAGGGCAGATTTCAACTTCAGATACACGATTTGGATGACTTACTAGGATTAAGTCGAGAAGACTTTTTGACTTCTCACTGCTGAAGAATGTGTAGTCCTTTACAATTTGAACAAAGCCTGAAAAAGCAATCGCATCACAAACTTTTGAGTTGGATGATGAAACTTTATTTAGTACTGGGATGCCATCTTCAGTCCATTCAATATCTGGCATATTGAAGTCTCCCATTACTACAACAGTCGAGTAGGCTTTAGACCGAAGCAAACGAGCAGCAGTTTCAATTGATTTCGAAATTTTTAGGTCTGTTTGGCGAGTATTCAACATGTCACAAAGATTTGGCGGTCTATAAATGCACCCAACTAAAATAGGATCACCAGTTCCCGGTTCGATAGACAACCAACACTGCTCACAATCATGACTAAGGAGATTTATGTTGGAAGTCTCAAATGCTTGGATGTCATCTCTGACATAAATACAGACTCCTCCACCTGATTTTCTGTTCCTGTCATCACTTTTTTGACGATCAGTTCTGAAAATTTTGTATCCATTTAGATTAGTGGTTGAGCTTTCGTCATACCATGTCTCAGTGATGCCAATAATATCTGGTAAAAAACTTGCTGAATATGCCTCAAGCAGATGTAGCTTGTTATTTAAACTTGTAGCGTTGGTGTAGTAGAAATGAAGCTTATCATGATTGTCTTCCGAGCCGGTTGCTGAATATGAAGAGTTCATTACTTTTAGTGGTAAAGAGGTATTCAATGAGCAGTCCATAGAAGAATCAGAGTAGATAGAAAAATTGGATGAGCTTTCGGAATGTGAGTTACTATAGACAGTGGCAAATGACTGTTCTGTTTTGGTATTTGTGTCATTGTATGAATCCTGATGGGGGTTTATAAATGTTGGAGACAAATTTGGAGCCATTTCTGAGTTTAAGACGAATAATGTTGAAAATCTTTGAGCTTGTTTGTGTCCATATGAGGCTCTGGACTCTTTCATATCTTCAACTTGTTGCTATTGACTTTCGATGGTTGATATGACCAATCTTAGTTCACCATTACGAATACCCCAGAATCTTTTCTTACCGTCTTCGCAGATCTTAAAGTTAAAAACTCGTCCATTGACTGTCTTCGATTCTGGTAAAGTCTTGTTCCTTAGGTCACGTTCCTCACGTAACCTTCGATTTGCGGCTCTCTCACTAGGTGTATAATCCGCATTAATGTATATATTTCTGTACATATCAAGATCTTTTAGTTTCCTTGAACCTCGAAGTATTTCAGTTCTTGCTCCTGCTGATTCCATCTCAATTTGGACCAGTACACGTTCAATTGTCATAGCTCCACTGTCTGCAGGTCTGCGACCAATCCTTCTAGCCTTCTTTACTCTAGTTTCAGGAATTTCAATTGTCTTGACAATTTGCTTGACAAAATCCATTTCATCCCCATGATTGCATTTAAAATCTGAAGCTGGAATCGAAAGAACAACGTTGTTCTCTCTCTCTTCCTTCTTTTTTATTTCCGTTGCTATAGTTGCCATCATTGCAACAGCATTTTCATCTTTGTGAGCCATTCCATTTACGATTTTAGACCAGTTGAGAACTGGAGGTGGAGAAGCATTATTGACATTTTTCTTTTTATGCTCTTCTATTTCCTTGCGTAGATTGAGATTTTCGTCTTGTAGCAACTTCATAGCCTTCACAATGCCTTTTATCCATGCATGTTGCTTTCTCACGTGAGATGCAAGTACTGCGTTAGTAGCGGTAGATTCTGGATCAGATGGCCATTTAGATTCATCTGACCAAGATGCCTGTATGTCGGCTAGCTGTTGTTCCATGATTTGATTATGACGTAGTAATTAATTATGTTAAAATTTGATTTTTTTTGGTATTATAAATTTATACTTCATTGCGACGCTTCAGGTTATGCGATGGGCGCTATTCTAGCACAAATTGATGAAAATGGAAACGAGACTGTATGCGCTTACGCGTCACGACTACTCAAAGGTGCTGAAATTCATTACAGCAGCACTGAAAGAGAATGTTTGACAGTTGTGTACGCAATTAAAGATTTTCGCACAGAGCTGTATGGATTCAAATTTCTATTGAATACAGATAACTACGCGTTGATGTGGCTTATGAACATCAATGAACCTACGGGAAGATTAGCCCGTTGGGCTATCTATTTACAAGCTTATGACTTTGAGATAGTCCAAAGGAAAGGAACCCAACATTTAAACGCTGATGCTGTTAGTCGGCCAGTGCTTTCACTAAAAACCATTACTGATAACAATTTTAATGATCACATTGACACAACTTCACGTAAAAGTCTTGACGTCTATGTAGATGACACATTACTGTATTATCTAAAAAATGGTCGATTTCAAAATGGATTGTCCAAAAAGCAAATTAAAAGAATTGAGAAAGCAGCAACTCAGTATTATTACGATAGAGAAAAAGATGAAATTTTTAAAATGGGACGAGATAATGTTTCACGCTTGGTACCTAAACCTAGTAACAGAAGCGGTATTATTTTAAAAGCACATGTTTTGGGTCACTTTCAGGTAGAATCAACAACTAAACGAATTAAAGAGGATTACTTTTGGAAAAACATGGAGAAAGACATTGAAGCTTTCGTACAAAGTTGCGAAGTGTGTAAGAGAAATAATTTAGCTCCTGCAAAGGAACATCCTGCGAAAGCCATTACCATTAATGGTATCTTTGATAGAATCGGAATAGATTTGGTATTTGGCCTACCAGTAACAGAGGAAGGCTTCACTGGAATAATGGTAATTACCGAATACATAACCAAGTTCCCATATGCCGAACCTATTAAAAGTAAATTAGCCGAAGAAATAGCTAACATCCTTTGGAAATTCATATGCATATTTGGACCATCAAGGGTATTCATGTCGGATCAAGGTAAAGAATTTAGCAATCAAATTGTTGATAATCTTATAAGACGAGTCGGGTCTGAGCATGTAATTACATCCGCATACCACCCCAGAACCAATGGCCAAGTTGAGCGCTTGAACAAAGAAATAGTAAGTTGTTTAAGAAAACATTGTGAGCAAAATCCAGATGATTGGTCTAAATGGTTACCATTCGTATTGCTTGCATATCGTACAAGAGTACACTCAGCAACAAAGTTCTCCCCATTTGAACTAATGTTCGGTAGAAAAATGAATGGATTCAACGATTGGAGTTCCATCGATCCCGATTTTAAACACAATGCAGTAGAAGAACGTGTTAAGCAAATAAAGGATCTGATCGATGATAAATATCTGACAGCACTCCAGAACATAGATAAAGCAAAATCCTCACAAATTAAGGCTCAAAATAATAATAAACCTGTTACAGAGACAGTAATATCTACCGGCTCATAGGTATGGATCCGCGTCATGGGACTGAATGAAAAATTACACCCAAAATATCGTGGCCCGTTCACCGTTCTAGGTCAAAAAAAAATGGTAACTACATTGTCGAGGATGTCTTCAAGCAAAAACTATCTGACACTCCAAAGATTAAAATTAGATAAGTCGCCTTCTACTAACGGGGGGAAGGACGAAGCTATTTTTGAAGTCGAAAAAATAATAAACCATCGACTGAATAAAAACAAAAAATATGAATTTTTAGTCAAATGGAAAAAGTATTCACTTAAACATAATTCTATTCATTTATTCTTTCTCATAAAACCTTTGTCAACAGTAAGAATTAACGGAAGGTTTACTGTCTGTGAAACACCGGACCAAACTAATATTGAGAACACCCTAATTCTAAATACCGAAAAGGACTGTTATGCAAGTCATGCCACTCAAAAAGTTTTTGTAGAAAGTGACAAAAAATTTAGAAGAGTGGACTTGCTTTTCAAACAAATACTAACCATAGATGGAAATGGATACGAATGTAGTAAACAGAAAATTATAATTGATGCATTCGTGAACCTGTTTGGTTCAAGAAGCTCATCAAAAAGAATTCATAAGGTGGAAATTGGTAAGAAAGAATGTGAAAATATGGTAAGTTAAAGGACTTGTGAAGGATCAAAAATGTCCTGTGAGAATGATGATTGTATATTTGATGGTACGCCTAAAGAAATATTCAAGTGGCTTAGACCTGCAATGAGTTATGGATTTGTGTGTACTGTTAAAAGAGTTACCTTGAAAAGCAAATCAAACTTAATTTTCGATACCTGTGATATTAAACAATTGGAATGCAAACTTAAGTCGTCATTTGTTTACTGGACCAAAGAAATTGTAAATTTCTGTCCATATCGACTTTATATGACAATTGGTTTAAATTTACCGTTTAATAATGTTTTTAGTAATACGAATGGCGATCAGATTTTCAAAATAAACCAAACCTTTAACGAATGTGGTATGAAACTTTATGGTTCTACGGAAGGTTTATTTTTAACTTATAATCGTACAAATTTGCCTAAAATCAAAGCTGATTTTGTAACAATTCACGACCTTATCTTGGCAGATAGTGACGGAATCGAACTCAAGACTTATACAGCTCAAGATAGATTGAAAGAAGAAATATGTAACATAGAACTGTCAAGCCTACGAACTTTCCGCCATCACGAAGACCAGTTTGAAATATACGCTGGGAATAAAACTTTAATTGTATATGTTAGGGATGGTATTTTATTCGTGCCTAATTGCAAAACAAGTTATAGTGTTGAAGTCGAAAATTATGTACAAGAGATCCAAAGGTCTCGTTTGAATTAAGTGGCAAAAGAAATACGGGATACCTTAATAAAAGTAATATAATAAGATATGATAATGAGGAACAATGCAAGGCTAAGAGACATTGGGTTAGAAAAATTAATAAAAAAATAATATCAATTGATAAAAATGGAATTACTTGGTTGAAATCCAATCATTTAATATCAGTAAATAGCATCACTAATGAAGTCGAATCGTTAAAATTCAAACATGATATGTCGATTAATGATTTGATTAATCTAAATATAGAGCAATCGACATCTAAAAATCAAAATTTAGTTAATGAAGATTTTGATAACTCTTATTATCATTCATGGACAATAATTTGTATTATACAACTTAAATATATTCTAGTCAACTTTTCGATTTTTCAATTATTCTCTTTTATTACTCATTCAACTATTCAACTATTCAATTTTTAATTTTTCTTTTATTCAACTTTTCATATATTCAAATTTTCAATTTTTCATTTATTCAACTTTTCATTTATTCAATTTTTCAAATTTTCAATTTTTCAATTTTTCAATTTTTCAACTTTTCAACTTTTCAAATATTCTTTTTTTAAAACTAATTCATTTATTCAACTATTTAATTTTTCTTTCATTCCATTTTAAAACTTTATTAAAAAAAAAATATATAATAAAACGCATGAAAAAAATAAAGTATATAGCGAATTATAATTCAGAGCATTTTTTGATTTTGAAACAATCAAGTTAACCCAGTATATTAACAAAAAATTTAAAACAATATAATTTTAACAAAATTTTAGATAAAATTAAAGGGGTCCGGGGCGTAGCCCTGGTTAAGGGATTTCGGTTGAGCAAAAAGAGTAAGGGTTTTTTTCTTAAATAGTTGAATAAGTTGAATAAGTTATAAAATTGAAAAGTTGAAAAATAGAATAATTGAATATTTGAATGAGTTTAAAAAAAGAAAAATTGAAAAGTTGAATAGTCGTACAAGTAAAAAAATTGAAAAGTTGAATAATAGAATAATTGAATAGTTGAATAAGTTAATAAATTTAAAAGTTAAATAATAGAATAAATGAAAAGTTGAATAAGTTAAAAGAATGAATAATTGAAAAGTTGAATAGTTGAATAAGTTAACTAATTTAAAAGTTGAATAATAGAATAAATGAATAGTTGAATAAGTTAAAAGTATGAATAATTGAAAAGTTGAATAGTTGAATAAGTTAATAAATTTAAAAGTTAAATAATAGAATAAATGAAAAGTTGAATAAGTTAAAAGAATGAATAATTTAAAAGTTGAAAAATAGAATAATTGAATATTTGAATGAGTTTAAAAAAAGAAAAATTGAAAATTTGAATAGTCGTAAAAGTAAAAAAATTGAAAAGTTGAATAATAGAATAATTGAATAGTTGAATAAGTTAATAAATTTAAAAGTTAAATAATAGAATAAATGAAAAGTTGAATAAGTTAAAAGTATGAATAATTGAAAAGTTGAATAGTTGAATAAGTTAATAAATTTAAAAGTTGAATAATAGAATAAATGAATAGTTGAATAAGTTAAAAGTATGAATAATTGAAAAGTTGAATAGTTGAATAGTTGGATAGTTGAATAAGTTAATAAATTTAAAAGTTGAATATTAGAAAAGTACACATAGTAGGAAAAAAATAATAATCAAAAAATGATAATTGTATAATTGAGGAACATAAAAAGTTGTCCATTACTCCTTATTATTATCGAGGACTTTCATGCACTGATGGAATTTAAAATCTTAAACAAGAATCATCAGAGACGATGATATTTAAAGAGCGGGGGATATGTAATACACCCTACGTATCACTTGATCATCAGCTTCTCAACTGATGCGCAATGATAAGAAAGAATTAATATAATTGTCACGTATCTCAGAAGATAGACGCTTCTAGATGCTGATATAAACATTTATATAATAGCTCACATCTTGTCTTAATTATAAGCCCGTGTTCTAGACACGTACTCATGGGTATAAATAATGATTCAATTCTCAGTGCTTATCTGTTTATTTTTTATTTTTTTATGTATTTTGTGATTTTTTTTTAAGCTTAATAATAATAGCAATTAGCAACACTAAAAGCCTAAAGATTTATTGTTAGTCAAACAGAATAAATTTTTTAAATTAATTAAAATGAATAAATTAAATTATGGATTGATTGCTTTATCAAAATTGCTGGTTCGGTTGATTCCTGAAATGATTCGACTGTTAAAAATCAATCTTGAAGTTACAAAAATTATTATACCTTAACATAATAAAGTTTCGACAAGATATTTTGAAAATTATCATCAATTCTTAATGCTCAAAATGATTAAATGTAGTTAAAAATTTTAAAATAAATTGATATTTCTGAATAAAATGAATGCATAAATTCATTTTTGGATTTAACATACTGTTTAATAAAAATGTAAACTCTCCAATATCAAAATGCACATTACCGAGTGCACATCATCGAAATGATGCCATTTTAAGCAGATAATTTTGTTGCTGACTTTTGTAGATTTTACTTTTAGATAAAATATTTCAATATTTTATTTCGAAGTATGTTTAAAACAAAAATACAAATTTAATATTTTTTAATAATTTAATAATTTAAAAAATTTTATAATTACAATTTATTAAATATTTTAAGTTTAATTTGATCATTTTGTGAATCAAAACATGAAAAAACTTCAAGTTGTCATATTTAAATTTGTTACAGTCGGAAACTTTAGGTTATCTTATCGATTTCAAATTTATTATTTCAAGATGTAGGTTTTTAAATGCAAAAAAGTCAATTAAATTTTTCCTCCATATCAAATAAAATTAAAAATAATTTCTTTTTAATTTTTTAAATCAGCACTATTTGCGAACAGTAAAAAATTTCAACTAAAGTACATCAGTTTAGTAATCATTACATCATTTAAATTTAACTATTTAATCAAAAAACTTTAAACATTACCCTCATAATTTAAAACATTTTTAAGAACAAAAAATAATTATTTCTTTTATTTTTAGTGTATAAAAATTTAAATGTAATTAAATTACGTCTTGTTTTTCCAGACCATCTTTTTGTTTAATTTTTTAAATTCAGTTATTTTTAGTATTTATAAGAGTTGTTTTAAGAAAAAATTTATTGTTGCTAAATTAGTCTATTAGAAAACAAACGGTTGTGATGGAAAATTTATTTATGATTTTTAAAATAATAATCTAATTATTTCTTTAGTTAAAAAAAAGGAGATTAAACAAAGAAACATGCATTTATTTGTTTTTTTCATCCTTTTTTATTTAAGTTAATAAACGATTTGATTCTAAAATTAATATATTATATTCTAATAATTGTTTCTTGATTTTTTTCATGATTCTTTGTTTTGCTGTTTATTGTTTTGTGAATAGGAAAAATTTTATTCATTTTTTACCCCGTTATTATTTTTTTTTGGAATTTTTATTTTAGTTTAAGGTACCTTTTCAAATTAATTTTTAGTTTCCGTTTCAATTGTTTTCACTTTTTGTTTTAGGGTCGGAGGACACTTGTTGACGTTTTTTGACAATCGTGAATAGGCAATTTCAATTTCATTTGAGCCGATTTCTTCTTCATCTGTTGTCTCATTTAATATTAGATGTCTTTTTTGTCGAGATATCTCTTCAGCATTTTTTTTAAATGCTGAATGCTGGACGAGCTCGTTTTCTTTTTAGACCAATTGGCAAATTTTTAGATTGGAATTTTAACTTACTTATTTCTTACAGCTATTTATATCCAATATTTACATTTATTTGATTTCAAATAAGTTGGACAGCTACATTTCATAAAAAACGCAATTTTTTTTTTTCTAATTGTGCAAAAATGGTTCTGCAAAGTATACAATAATTGTACAAATTTATACTGACAATGTTTAAAATAAAATATAAAATTAAATTAAAAATAAATAATAAGAAAAAGGATAAGTCAATAAAAAAATAGATTTACGAATTTTTATAATTAAATTAAGAAAATGTAAATATTGAAAAATTTTATTAAAATATTTAAGTTTTTCGAAAAGCGAAATAATTGAATCAACCAAAAAATCAAACAATTTTAGCGAGCAGTTATCAAAAATATCAAAAAAATAAGTTAAAAACTAATTTGTTTTTTTTATTTTGGGTATCTACTTTAAAAAATTAAATATTTCCTATTAAAGACTTTTGTCTACCTTAACTAATTTTTTAATTATCGTTATTATTAAAACTATCTCTTAATGGGAAAAATTTGACCCTTTATTAAATTTTGTTTAAACAGAAAAAATTTAAGCTAATTTCTAAATGTTCATATTGTACAAAAATAAAAACACAAAATTAAGTAAACTAAGTAAATTCCTAATTAGTAAAATATAAACTTTTCATTAAAAGACAAAAGCTATTTAATAAACTCTCTTAGTACATTTATTGAACGTATTTTTTAGTGCTTGTGGCTTGGCATCAAACAAATGCTCAATGAATAAGCTTCCAGAATTAAAAGGGTGATTTAAAGAGTAAATATCGACTGAATAGAAACTGTGGGAAACATAATTAAAAAATAAGATTTTTTTTTTAATTTGTATTAATTAGTAAACTTTTTTCTTATCAAATTATATATATTTAATTTATTAAAAAAAGGGTTTAGCATTGTTCAGCGATTTGTAATAAAATCAAAATTAATTGATTTAAAAAAGTAATTAAATTTAAAAACATTTTTTAAATTCACGTAATGGAATCATGCGTGCTGGAGATAAATTGCCATTTATAAAACATTTGATTCTCTTCTTTTTAACACTAGAAGCACCGACGAGTCAAAATGTTTCTTTTACGATTTTTGGCCGCTAAAATCAAAGTCAATTTTTGTTATTTGAGCATAATATTTTTTTTCAGCATATAAATAAGAATAACTTTCTAAATTAACTAAATTTAAATTCAAAAAAAATTGTCTTTGTGCCAAATCAAGTATATACTACTAGAAGCACCAACGAGTCAAAATGACTCTTTTTTCGGTGTTTGGCCGCTAAAATCTAAGTATTTTTTTTTTGAGCATAATTTTTTTCAGCATTAAAAATAAGAATAACTCCCTAAATTCAAATAAAAAAAATTTGTTCAAATTCGTTTATGTGGTAATTATAAAGCGACAAATTTTTATTCAAAATGTTAAAAAGCAGGGTGTGGATATTGTACAAAAGTGATAGAGAGTATTTGTAAAAAGTATGATTGACCATGAATATTTTATAAGGCCTAAGAAAAGACTAAAATTTATTAATTGACTATTTTTATTCAATTAATTTAATAATTTAAATAAATATGAACATAAAATATATGATTTATTGCTTAATTTTGTGCTTGTAGTGTTAAAAGAGTGAAAAAAAAATTTAATTAAATTTCATGAAAAATCGCAAAATATTGTGCAAAATTTTGTAATTTTCCTCGAAACCACTTATCAAATCATCAGTGTAACTTGTGGTATTTTTCATTCAAAAGGTTTAATATACTTTTTAGAAAAATAATAAAATCAATAAATAAAAGATTTTAGCTATTTAAGTTAAATGTTGTTTATTTAAAAAAGTGAAAGAAAATTTTTTTTGCCGTTTCTTTAATTAACAAATTCCACGTAAAATTTATTTATTAATTTGTTTATCTGTACTGAGCTGATGCTTCTTCAGAATTAAAAAAAAAAAAAAAATAAAAAAAAATAAAAATTAAAAACGATATGTTGAAATAACTAGAGGTAAGGCATGATGTTTGATAGTTCAGGAACAAATGAAATATGCAATTACTCAATGGATTTCGATATTCGATATATCTTGACTCGAATCGAAACCTTCTCTATATTTTTCTACCAGTCTGACCACCAGTGGAAAATATTGAGTAAATTGACTAAATATTACGTCAAGAGCCATCAATAGTTTTATTACTTTAATTTGTGATATTTCATATTACAAAGATAAGAGAGTTAACTAATCATTTAGAAAAAAATGGAAAATTGAGGTTCCAGATCTAATTTTAAGATCAAAGCGATCATTTAAAAATTTAAAACTTAATTAATCTAGTGATTGTGATAATTGTTAAGAAATAAATTACTGGACATGCTATGTGTAGGTTTTGTGAAGTCCAGTAATAGAACAGAACAAAGTGTAAATAAATTAAATAAATTTTTTTCTAAAAATTTAAAATTAATTCTGTGAATGCAGAATGGTGCAACATTCAAAGTTGCATCAACTGTAAAAGTCTACTAATGTTGTGCAAAATCACTGCAAAATGCACCACGCTCGATTTTATTGAAATTTAATTTAAATTTAAATTTAATGAATTTCACAAAACCTTATGTCTAATAATAACTCATTAAAAAATTAACATCAAAATGACTGATATATATTTTTTATTTAACAAAAACAATCGATAATTTAAATAATTAAGGTTAAGTTAATTTAGAAATTCAAATTCATAGTTTAAGTATTCATTCATTCAGACTAAAAAAACTTAATATTTCCACTTTAAAAAATAATAAATTTTAAAACATTTAAATTTTTTTGGCTTTAAAAGTAAAGATTATAAAAAACAATTAAAAAATTTGAACCTATTAAATTCAATAAAAAGAGATATTTAAAAATTTTAAATATGAAAATAAACATCCCAGGAGATGAATTTCTAAATGAATCTTATAAGATAAGATTAGGAATTAGATCAGTTCCTAATTTAAAAAAAATTGGAGTAAAATCTAAATTTTAAAAATATGAAATGATGGGTTGAAATTTAAGATCTTGCAGATTTTTTAAGAATAATGAATATCAAGTTTGTTTTCAAAACAAACATGTTTATTTGCAATATTATCTAAAATTTGATACAAATAAACTAATTTTTATCAATTCTTTATTGTAAGAATTTTCAAAAATTTTAAATTAATAAAAAATTGATAAATTATTTTTGACTTTAAATATAAAGTTTATGGTTTGCTTCATTATCTTAAATGGCTTCTGAACTTTTTTTTTAAGGTCCTATAAATCATAGAAAAAGCTAATTTTCAAAAAGAATATTTTATTTAAAAATCTTCAATCTTACTTAATCTTAAAAGATTCTTATAAGATCAGATACCAAACCTTGAATCTCTACTATTTCTGAAATTATACGATTTTATATAATTTCAGGAATAGTAGAAATTCAAGGTTTATAAATGAAATATACGTAAGAAACCTTACGAGAAATTGACTCTGATCTTACCAATTTCTTACTCAATATCTTAATCAAATTCATCTCTTGTGTGTCAAGTATTGACTAAAGAAAAAATTTATTTATTCTCTTTAATCTCTCTTTCATTAATAAATTATTACTTTTTATATTTTGATCTCAAACTTTAATTTGTCAAAATATAAAAAAATTGAGCAATTTTAGTTTAATGTTATTTATTTCAAAAATTAAAAAGTATTTTTAGCCCTTTTTAAAATCAACCAATTTAATGCAATATATTGTCTCAATTGACGTTATAATACCTCTGAATCATTTTTCATATCATTACTGTAATTTTTGGTATTTTTTTATTTAAATTAATTAATTCACTATTTAAGTAAAAATAAAATCAATAAATAAAAATTTTTTAGCTTTTTAAATTAAATGTTTATTTAAAAAAGTTTTAAAAATTTTTTTTTTTAAATTTCATTAAAAATCGACAAATATTGTGCAAATTTTGTTGATTTTCCTCGTAACCATATGTGATACCACAACCCGCTATTTCTACTAATAAATATGAATAATTTTCTATGAAGAAAAATTTTCATTCTCTGCGACCTTTTTGAGTCAAAAGAGTGAAAAAAATCTGGCGAGCACGCTTAAAAAATTTGTGTCAAAAACTCACTTAAATTAAAATTTAATATGCCACATAAATATCTTGTAAACACGTACTATTGTTCATTTTTAGTTTCACTTAAATCATTCAGAGTTTTGGATCGTGGCAACAAAAATGTTTCGGACAAACTCGAGCGGATCTGACAGGTAATAGCTTTGTGCCAAGTGCATGCAAAATTAAAGTCTATTTGTCACAAGTGGCGATGAAGTGGCGGAGAAAATAGCAGGCCAGAGCCTCAAGCGAACAGTCAGCCGGGCCAGAACGACGAGCACGTCGGAAAAGGACACCAATGTGCACATACGCGGATCCAAGACCATCTACACGGCGGGCAGGCCGCCCTGGTACGACTCCTCTGGCCAAATGAAGGAAGCGCTGGTGGTGGGCCTGTGCGGAGGAAGCGCCTCAGGCAAAACAACAGTGGCCAAGCGCATCATCGAAGAGCTCAACGTCCAATGGGTCTCTCTCCTCAGCATGGACTCTTTCTACAAAGTGCTGTCCGAAGAACAGCACCAGCTGGCAAATCGAAACGAGTACGATTTCGACCACCCGGACGCCTTCGACTTTGACCTCATCATCAAGACCCTGAACGAGCTGAAAAGAGGCAAACAAGTCCACATACCAGTGTACAACTTCACCACTCACTCGAGGGAATCTCGAACCAAAACGGTGTATGGTGCCAATGTGGTCATTTTTGAGGGAATCATGGCCTTTGCCTGCAAGGAGCTCATAGATCTGATGGACATTAAAATATTTGTTGACACCGATGCGGACATCAGGCTGGCCAGAAGACTCCAACGAGACATAACCGAGCGCGGCAGAAGCCTCGACTCGGTTATCGCTCAGTACAACAAGTACGTCAAGCCATCGTTCGAGTACTACATTGCTCCGACGATGGCCTATGCGGATATCATTGTGCCCAGGGGTGGTGACAACTCGATAGCCATCGATTTAATTGTTAAACTAGTTCACCGAGAGCTGAATGTTCGCGGAGGAAAATTTAGACATGACCTGGCCAAGCCGAACCACAAGGCTGGTGAACCTCTGCCACGCTCATTGCACAAAATAGACGACACCAAGCAAATCAGATTCATGCACACCATAATCCGAAACAGGGACACTGCACGCGACGATTTCATCTTCTATTCGAACAGGCTGATGCGTATTCTGATTGAACATGCACTGTCACTGCTTCCATTTGAGGATGTAGTGGTGAACACAACTGCTAGTCAACAATACGAGGGAAAGAGACACGCAAACGCAAAGGTATGCGGTGTTTCGATATTGAGAGCAGGTGAGTGTTTGGAGCCAGCTTTGTGTGAAGTGTTCAAAAATGCCATTATTGGAAAAATTCTGATCCAGACCAACGAGATGACCGGCGAGCCAGAACTTCACTATCTGCGCTTACCCAGTGATATCAAGAACATGATTGTGTTGATAATGGACGCCACGCTGGCCACTGGTGCTGCGGCAATGATGGCCATTAGGGTCTTGTTGGACCATTCTGTCGAGGAAAAAAATATTATTTTAGTCTCGCTGCTAATGGCCGAGCAAGGTGTGCACAATGTGGCCTATGCGTTTCCCAAAGTGAGAATTGTGACCACGGCAGTTGATCCTGAATTGAGCGACTACTGCTATATCATGCCAGGTATGGGAAATTTTGGTGACAGATACTTTGGCACAGAAAAAGACGACTTCTAGTTTTTAAACAAGCAAAAAAGAGAAAATTTTACTTTTTGTTTTATCTCACTCAATAAATATTTAAGTTGTTTTTTTTCTAAGAAATAAATAAAGATAAAATTAATTACTAAGATATTTTATTCAGGTATATTTTAAGATCTGTGTGGTACTTTTTTTTATCAAAAATAAACTAATTTTAATTGTATCTTTTTCGAATTTTTCATCATTTAAAACTCAATCTGGGAAGAGAATTAGATGAAGAAGAATAACTAATGGTTTCCCGAAAAAAAATAAACGCTTGTTTTTGTACGTGTAAACGCGTTTAAGTTTTGATGGGTATAAACGCATCATAACATAACGTTTAGCGCCGTTTTATGATAATTTCTAAAAGGCTTTATTTTTTTTTCTCTGAAAATAATATATGAAAAAATTTAGCTCATATTTATCAATTTTTATCGTTTTTGTCCAAAAATTGTCAATCTTTTAGTATTATTTAAAAAAAATAACAAAAATAAAGTCAAATTAAATTATTCAACTTTTGCAGAGTTGTTCAAAAGTTACTAGTCTCAAGTCATGTCGAAGTCCGGTAATTTTTTTTTTTTTCAAAAGTTCAAGTCCAGGATTTAAAATTTTAACTAACTGAAAAAAATTCTGAAGACATTTTAGCTAAAATTGCTAGAAAATTATGATAACTAATTATAAATCTTGTAATATGGCAAATCTCTAAATCTTCAAAATATTTATTACTTTCCAAAATCTTCTATGTTTTTTTTCAAGATTAATAATTTCTTTTAATAATTAATGGTCATTTCAGTAGAAGATAGAGGTATTTATGGTTTTATTTATGATCCCACGCTTGATTATTCGAAAAGACCTATTAAATTCAAGTCATTAACATTTAGCATTTTTAACTTATTTTCTCAAGGTAAAATAATTGAGCTCATTTTTCATAAAAAAAAACTAAAAGCGGTGCTACAAAGAGTTGTTTAAAAATCACAAGTCTCAAGTCAAGTCCAAGTCCGGCATTTTTTTTTCCTTCAAAAGTCCGACCAAAGTCTTAAATTTCTTTTTTTAAATGACTTGGACTTTTTTTGAGACTTTTAAAAACTCAAGCGCTACGAGACTTGGTTCTGAAAAAAATTAATGTAAATTTTCAAAAAATAGGGAAAATTAGATTCAAAAAAAATAATATTGCCAAAATATTAACTTAAAATAATAAATTTAATTCATAAAGTGAATAATATAGTTGAATTTTATTTTTGCTTAAAAGTTTATTGTCTTTTATTAATATGCATTAGTAATTAGAATTAATTCCAAATCTTTATTGATTTATCATCAGATCCACTGGCCAGATCTCCATTTTGAAGAACTGCTAGCGTCCATACCCCACTTGAATGATTATTCAGAGTCATTTTTACACTTACATTTTCTAAATTCCAAATCTTTATTGATTTATCAGCAGATCCACTGGCCAGATCTCCATTTTGAAGAACTGCTACCGTCCCAACCCAACTTGAATGACTATTCAGAGTCATTTTTACACTTCCATTTTCTAAATTCCAAATCTTTATTGTACTATCATCAGATCCACTGGCCAGATCTCCATTTTGAAGAACTGCTAGCGTCCATACCCCACTTGAATGACCATTCAGAGTCATTTTTACACTTCCATTTTCTAAATTCCAAATCTTTATTGTACTATCAGCAGATCCACTGGCCAGATCTCCATTTTGAAGAACTGCTAGCGTCGTTACCCAATCTGAATGATTATTCAGAGTCATTTTTACTAAAAATTTTAATTGTCTTGTATATTAATTTTAATTTTTTAAAATTTACGTGAAAAATTGCAATCTAATCTAAATTTTTTGAGTAAATAATGATCTATTTCATCATTTTCAGTTCGAACAATTTCATTTCGAATTGTGCAAGTTTTGTCTTTTCCAGTTACCATTCTACAATTTTCTATTTTCAGACATTCCAATGCGCATTTAATTAGATCTTTTTTAAATTTTTGATTAAAATGTATTCCTTTATAGATTTTAAAATAGCCTCCCGTCTGTGTGCAATTAAAATCCAATATTTTAATGACAACCATAAAAAATAATCCGTAAACTATTTTCATTATATTTTTTTGATTTTTTCTTTTTTTAAACTGTTTTATATTTTAATTGATTTAAATCTAAAAGTCAATGATATTTTTTAAATTTAATTTTAATGTTCTTTATATCTTTATCTCAAAGAGAGATTGAATTTTAGTAATTTTGAAAGAAAGATCTTTTGTTTTTTCTTCTTAATCATTCTGATCACAATCTTAATTGAAAAGATGCATGTTTATGTTTTTAGTCTCCACTTATTTTTTTGATTCAATTTCTTCACTTCACAGACCATGTACTTTATTTCTTTGATCTAAATATCTAAAAATAAAACTTTTCGGAATCGCATTGTTTTATATAAATCATTAAAAATTTATATATTGACAAGTACTTCGTTTAAATCTGGTTCAAAATTAACTATTAACTAGCTAAAATTTCAAATTGCCCAAAAAGAGACTTAAAAGGAGTGTTGGCCTCCGGAGGAACGGAGTGACCACCGCATAAAATTTCATATTGCCCAAAAAATGTCTTAAAAGAGAGTTATAACTTAATAAAATTTTTTTCTAATTGTGCAAAAATAATTCTGCAAAAAGTTAAATGTCTTTTAAATTTCTACAAATGAATTCTAAGCTCTGTAAAAAGCGTGAAATTTTCTTTAAAATGCTCATCATCAAAAAATACTTGATTTAACTGTGCAATGAATTTTAGACTTTTTTGCTGAGTTTGGAATTCTTTTGTGCATATTTATAAATTATAAAACTGTTTGCAGAAACATTTTTGCACAATCAGGAAATAAATTATTAAGCTTTTTCTTTGAGCACTGTAATCTTTGTACTAATTTTTCAAATTGCCATCTTTTGATTAAAATTAATTCAAAATATAAGAATTTCCTTCCATTTGTTCACATTTACAATCCAATATTTTAGTTGTATGTAGCAAAAAATTTTGTACACAAATTGTACTCATTTTTCTGTTTTCCAAAATTATTTAACTATTAAATTGATTCATTTTAAGATTATTTTCAATATAAATTTACTGAAATTAAATATTATATATTTTTTAGCAATCTGTTACAAATTAATTCTAGAAATATATAATAGAAGATTGAATTTTAGAAACTTATTTTTTCACTTAATTTCAGATGATTCTTTTCAAATAGAAATTTGTATCAGAGCATAAAAAAGATAATCGTGCTGTAAGCATTACATTTTTTTCAGATTAAATTAAAGCAGCATAAATCTTTCTTCAAAACTTTATGTCCGTGATTGAACAATAAAAGGAAAAATTACTTTTTGGTTGAAATCCCTTAAATGAACTTTTTGGATATTTTCTTATTCATCACGGAAGTTTATTCGGATTAAATAACAAAACCAGCTAAATGACTAAATGAATAAGTTCTCCAAAATACTATTGAATGATGATTTTTTGTTTTGGTATTGGCAATATTGGGACTGAAAACAAAAACGAGAATTTAAAATTAAATTAATTATTTTACTTTATACTCAAAACTTGTTCTATAAATGTATCACCAGATACACAGTCTTTATTACCCGAAATATTATCAGTGCAAAAGCTTTACAATCAAATTTTAATGAATTTTCCTTATAAATTTCTACTATTTATGCCTTGCCCAATCTTGTTAAAAAAAAAATTTCTTCAAAACTCTAAGATTTTTGAATAATTTTATAATTAAAGTCGATTTTACGTTTTTATAGCTAAAATTTTTCTAATATATTTTCTAAATCTAATTAATTGAGAAAAACAATTTATTGTCTTTCGGAAATAGATGTAATTTTAAAGCAAATAAACGCTTAGGTTTTAAAGAAAAATAATAAAATAATTTTGCTGATGAGGTAATGTTGTTCAAAAGATCTCATTTAGCTTTAAAAATAGAAAGTTATTTTTTTCAAATATATTCAAAGATTTACATTCCAAAATGTCAAAAAATTTACAATATCAAAATTCGAATTTACTATGCAACTTTAAAGATCCAAATTCTTCTAATGAACTTAAAAGGGATTTTTAATCAATTGAGCAGAAAAACAATTTGTTCTTTTCAAATAAAAATTATTAATAAATTTTTAGGAAATAGATAGAAATTCTTAAGCTAACAAACAGTAAGGTTTATAGAAAAATCAGAAAAATGTGTTACTGTGGAGACAATGTTCCTCTCACTTTCATAAAGATCTCAGTTTAAATTAAATTTAAAAATTTTTTCCTCTTAAAATCAATGGTTCAATGTAATTAGTGGTTCTCAAAGTAGCAAAATGACTTAAATAAATTAAATAAAAATAATTAATCAATGCAAGTTCTACCCTTGACAAATAAAAAAAAGAATGCAAACTTTTATTTAAAATTCAAATCCGACAGACTTATGCTTTCGACAATATAAAATACTAAAGAATGTCTAAGTAAATAATAAAAAATAAACAATACAAACAAAAGTGTCATATATCTGACTTAAGGTCTGAAAAAGTTCTTCTTTCAATCAGAGATCCTGCCTACCTTTTTTTTCAGTTCAAAATTCTGTTGACCAAAACAAATATTCTTTTTTAAATCGATTCGTTCATTTTTTTGACTAAATAATTGCATCACTAGAAAAATAATATAATAAGATGTCCCTCTTCTATCCTACTAGATAATAAAGAGTTGCTTATCTCCTTTACCTTTTTGAAAAAGAGCTCCGGCCTAACACTGAGCTTACTGACTTAAGAAATACTTTTAAATATTTAAAATTGAGTTTTTTTCTGAAAAAATAATAAAAATTGGGGAAAAATCACTTGACCCTAATAAATAATTATTTACCTGTACAAAAAAACCTAAAAAAAAATTATTTACCTGTAAAAAATAATTATTTTATTGCTAAAAATGCTAACTAATAAATGATTATGTATAAATTGCTAATTTAATGTAAAAAAATACTAACTTTATTTAAAAAATAATAACTTTATTGTAAAAAAGATTCAATAAAAAATTATAAAATTTATTAATTTGAAAAATTTACATTAACAATTTTATTGCCTTACTAATGCTTTAGCATCATTGGCTTTTCGACCACGTTTAGTCTTCGGTTCGATAAAAATTTTTTTTTATTTATTTGGAATTTCAAACAACTTTTCCACTACGGCTAATACTATTAAATGATAACAAAAATAGTTTCTTAGATAATAGCTGCAGGTACCAGCTGATGGTCAAATCCTTATTAAGCTTACTATATGAGCCTTTTAATGATCAAGATTTCTATTTTCTTATTATTTTTTTCAATAAACTTAGTTTTTTTGTATATGTTTTTTTTAGCAAGAAATTAATTATTCTAAAAAAACACAATTTGTTCTTATTTAATGCAATTTTTTTTTTAACAATAAAGTTAGTATTTTATACATGCAACTAATTTTTTTTTAGAGTGTACTAATTATCGTCCATAAAAATTCAATGAAAATTTTGATGATCAAATTTTTTTTATGTGATCATTAATGTGATCAGCTCGTCTAATTTTAGAAGGTTTTCAAATATTTAAAAGGGAGACCTGCTAAAATAACGGTGTAACGACAACCCTTCAATTTTAAAAGGATATATTAAAATTGTTGCTGCCAAGATAAACAATCCATAAACTGCACGAAATAGCCTTCTCAGTCATTTTGGTGAAAAAATTTTCAGCTCAATCGCTCAAGTAGTAAAAAATTTACTACTTGAGCGATTGTTAAGCAGATAGGAAGTTTATTTATTCAAGATCGTTCAATATTATAAAAACACTTTCGCCAGAAACAACACTAAAAAAAAAGTCCTGACTTGGACTTTATTTTGGGACTTTTAAGCATCTCTGGCCAGGACTCAATCAAAATAGCACCAAAAAGATCTGGAAGTCACCTTCGCAAGCAATTTCAAGTTTTCTAGCCACAACAAAGCTCAAGCTAATAAAATCATTTCCACCTTGGACAGCCCAGATCCTGGACCAACATCACGTTCATGACGCTTTACTACGCAAATTTAGGCCCCACTTGGAGTACGCAGCTATGGTCTGATCCCTTTGCCGCCAAGGACTGCAACAGATTTTTGAGGAAGTACAAAGACGTGCAACCAAGCTCATTCTTTGAATATGCAACTTAAGTTACAGCAATAGCCTTTCCATCTTGGGATAGCTCACCCTGAGCGAACGCATGACCAGAGAAGTGATGATCCAATTTTTCAAAATCAGAAACGGCCTAAACAGCATTGACTAGGTCAGATTTCGGCCTCAATGCAGCTCGCTTTTCCATCCTGGACCAGTCAGGGTATTAGAAGGCACAAGAGTCGTCTTATCGTCCTAATGTGGAACCTTTTTTACGAATCATGTCATCAGAGAGAAAAACAGCCTTCTTGTAAAGTTAATAGGAAACTATTTCCTATCAAAAGAATTTTTTATCTTGCAACCTATGTAAAAATCCAATTTTTTAAGACCTTTATCCTCATTTATTTTGATTATTCCTCTTCACTTTTTATGCTATTTTTCAAAGGAAGCAGTCCCAAAATAAACCCTGAGTTATTATTTATCTTTAACAAAACTCTTAAATTTAAAATTTGAATCAATTAAACAATTTTTTAGAAAAATGTGTCCTTTTTTCTTTCCAGAATGGAATTTTTGAAAGGATGATTACTTTTTCATATAAACTTCTTTTTTATAATAACTCACCCTCTAATTTAAAAGAAAAACTAAATAAAAATGACTCAAGAAATTTGAAACATAATTTAAAAAACAAAAATAGCTTGATTGAATCGATGGCTAGATTGAAAATTGAAGAACAAAAAATTTAATATAATAATTTGTTGTCAAACTTTTCAAATTATTATGTGATTTACAAAAAAATCAAATATTTTAATATTTTAAATTTTTATATATTTTCTATATTCTGTAATGAATTTTAATAAATGAAGTGTTAATCAGTCTTTTTAGACATGAGCACTAGCCTGTTGATTAGCCTTGAAATTTAAATATCTTATGAAATAATGTTTTTTTATACTTTTTAATCTTTTCTTTCAATTACGCTAAAATTATGTTATAAAAGCTCGATAATGAAATTTAAAAGCAGGGTATTTTTTTTAAATGTTCTAAAATAAGTTAAGTTAAAATTTATTTTGAACAAAAAATTTGAATGAATATACATATTTTTGAAATTAAACATCTTTAATTTAAAGGAATACTCATTTAATTATAAAAGATTTGCAAGGTAATGAATTCTTTAAAAGAAAAACGTAAGATATCTGAGAATAACGTCAAATAAATTCAGTTAAAAAAACTATTAAAAATTTATTAATATTAAAAATAAGGAAAAACAAAAAAAATTGAAAAATTATAAAAAAAAAGTAGATAAACAACAGATCGGGACATAAACATATTAACACTTTTAAATGGTGGAAATTTTTACAATCACCACAATTAATAAATTTATTTTCAGAATAAAAAGAAAAATAATACAATAAAATTAAGGAAAATAATAAAATTAGATTATTATTAAAAATTATTAAAAAAAAATAATTTCATTTTGTTTGTCCTTTATAAGTTTTAATTTTTTTTCACTTTTATTTAATAATCAAAATTTTTCAAAACTAATTATCAAAAACGGAGCTGTAAAGTAAGTTTATTACAGTTCTAAACCGCCCTGGGTCCTCCTTTAACTTATATTTGAATAAAAATCTTTAATTTTTAATTGACGTTTGAGTGAGAAAAAAATATTCAGAGTAAAATAAAAATATTTAAAATGATTCACTCATTTTGAATAAAATTATGTTCATTCTTAAAAGTAACATAAACTTGTGATTATGGCGAATTATAATCTTTTTAATTATTACAATTATCAAATTAATGAGAATTAGTTTTTGTTTTTAAAATTTATTACTAAAAATAGGCTTTTTTTTTAAAATTAACAATTTATCCAAAAGTTTCTTCCTGAGAGTACAAAACGTATAAAAACTTGTCCTGATCATGCTCTTCCTTTAAAATTAAATTTATAAAAAATAAATAATTTATTTAAAGAAAAAAACTTGATAGATAGATCCCAGAGTTGCTGAAAAAACAGGCATTTTGTTGTTTATGAAAAGATAAAGTGCTTCGTCGGATCTTAAAGTAAGATTTTTTCGAATAATGTAGAACAATTGTCCCACTGAAAGATCTTTGGGAACTAGAAATTTGTTATTTTTAATCTCGGCTAGTTTTTCTGAGCGTTTGTGGAACGGATTAATCGAGGATGAGCTGCGTTTCTCGACAATTATTGGTACTCGGTCTGGATAATTTCTAAGCAAATCTTCGGCATCACTTAAACGCTTTTCAAACGAAACTTTGTCTTTATAATCTATTTTCATTTTTTTTTAAATAAATAATTTCTTAAAATAATATTTAAAATTTCATCTAGAAAAAATTTCTAAATTAAACTTTAATTATGTTGAAAAATGAAAGTTATTTTGAGACATCATCTAAATATCATAATTAATCGTAGTTCAATCTTTTAGTAACTAAATTTTTTTTTCTTTTTTAATAAAATGCTTTTTTGATTAACTTTTTCACTTTTTTTACTTTCGATTCTAATTTAGTACCTTCAATACAACTATTAAAACTAAAGTTTTATTTTGAACAAACAAAATTATTTCTATTTACATAATAATGCTTATATTTTAAAATTTTAATTCAAAAATTTTATTCAGAATTACAAAATCTTGTATTATTTATCTTTTAGAAAGGAGCTTTTTTATTGAATATAGAATCTTATTATACTTCAAAACATATTAAGGTATTTTTTGGATGAGTTTTAAAGAGATTTAAAAAAGACTATTTTTTAAAATTTCCGAAAATAATTTACTTCTTTTAATTTCATAATATTAATGAAAAATTTCAGTCAAAAGAGTTTAAATGATGAAATTATATTTTTGATTTTATTGAATATTTAAATTATTTTAGATGTTTCGTGAAAGAAAATGTTGCTCTTAAAAAAAATTGATAAGAATTCTTATAATTTTTTTTAATCATTTTCCTAAATCATTAATTAATAAAATGACTAAAAATTAATTTTTAAATAGTATATAAAGAGAATCAAAATTTATCTATGTTACTCAATAAATAGCCTGAGAGTACTTAACATGCTGGCTGAATTTTATATAAATTGAAAAATAATTGATAAATTTACTTCTTTAAATAATAAAATTAATTTGAATTCTTATTTTTTACAAAATTAAAAAAATTACAAGTTTTGAATTCTAATTCGGATAAAAAATCTTTTGAAATTTTTAATAAATTAAAATTTTTACTTTTCAAATTTTTTTTTCTAGTTATTTCAGGTATTTTATTATTTTTCTAGTTACCCCCCGTATTTTCCCCAAAATTTAAAATACTAGCGACGCCACTGCATACTTCATCTTTATTTCAGATTTTTAAAATCAGGGACTGGTTTTGTGACCTCCATATTTCTTGAATCGATTAACTTTTAACATTATTTAAAAAACGTCAGTAATTTGTTCAGGAAATTTGACTTTTTATTAAAAAAAAATGATTAAACTTTTAACCAAATTTTAGTTTTAAATTTTAAAACACTGGAATATATTTTTAAATTAATTAATTTAATAAAATAGTATTTTTTTTAGTTAAACTGATCAATTTATTAGCTGGTACTATTTATATTCTTTAACATCAACCGCCCACTAGGGGTCAACTTCGTTCTGTGATCACTTGGTTGGTGATCATGCCTGATCACAGTCAAATCTTACAACGTTTTTGTGTTCAAACTCTTGTGGTCAAAAAAATAAAAATAAATACAAAATAACAGTTCGATCATGAATTAAATCATGTGATTAATTTTAAATTATGTAATTTTTATTTAAATTAATGTTTATTTGATTTCTTTTTTTATTTCAACGAAAAAGATTCAAGGTAAAAAAATGTCTTAGTGATCATACAATAATAAGACCACAATTTTTTAATTGTTTTCTTCAATTTATTTTTATTAATTTTACTTAAATTTTTTCTTATTTTATTCATTTTGAATTGATTTTTTTTAATTTAATTTAATTTAATCTGAATGAGCTTTAGCTCGATTAGAAACAAAATAATTTAATCTGAATGAGCTTTAGCTCGATTAGAAACAAAATAATTTAATCTGAATGAGCTTTAGCTCGATTAGAAACAAAATAATTAAATCCTGTTTTGGATATCAATTCCAAAAGCATATGATCAAAAACTTGACAACAATTATGATAGACTTATTATGAACAAATTAAATTGCGTATTTTAACTTTATTATCAAAAAGATAGATTTAAAAAAATTTTGAAAATTTTTTTTCAAATAAATTCCCACCCTGTCTCGAAAACAACCCAAACATTTTTTATTTCAAAGTAATTTTTAGGTCGATGAATAACATAAAAAAATCAAGAAATTGTAAATTAAAATAAAAACATACATTTAAATACAGTTATACTCAATATTAAATCATTAGAGACACGTAGCTATCTAAGAAAAAAATTGGGAGCATAATAAAAAATAAATTATAATTCACAAACTTAAAATTTAAATCTTTCAAATTAAATAATTTAAAAAGAAATTAGATGATAATAATGTCTCTTTTTTTTAGGTATTGAATTTTCTTTGTTTCAAGTTACGGGACGTTAATTGACATTATGTAGGTATTTCTTTAAATTTATTCTTGCTGTATTTTCTTGCGTATTTTCCTTTGGGTATTAAGCATGACATGTTAATTTAAGACCATGGGAAATTATATAAAATTATTGATTAATTGAATTTTAGTTAAACTTTGGATATTAGATGAAACGGATATTTTTTTATTTGCTATTTGATTTAAAAAATATTCTGTTTATATGGGACTTAAGCAAACTCTTTTTTTTAATTAAAAAAAATTAACTGAATCAAATTGACTGAGTTTCTATCACGCCTGAACATAGAGTTAAATGTTTTTCAAAATTTCACAGTGAAATTATTTTGTTTCACTTAAAGTCACTTTATGTTTCATATAATGTACAGGGGTTATTATTAATAAATGAAATTGCTTAGTTACATAAAATTTCCAATAAAGAACAACTTAAGATCATGTCTCAATTAAGTTTCCAATGGGATGTTACGCCACAAAATACCAGAGCTGTTTAAAAGTCTGAATGCTAAAGAGGAACAAGGAGAATAAAAATAAAATTTTTTTTTAGAAAAGATCGAACATCTACAGTATTGCTGCGGTAAATTTACGATTGTTTGTGTTTTTTGTTCTCTTTAGATTTTATTTTAGATAAAGTATTTTTTATAGGTTTTTTTTAGGCATTCAATAAACTAAATCTACTAAAAGTTTCAAATCGACTTTTTGAGTTGAGTGAAAGATATGTCAAGGCAGGATTGAGTCATTCTGGTTTCGAATCAAAATAAATCGAATATACAATTCAATTGTATATTCAAAAAAAATAACTTTTTATTTAACTTTTTTTAAAATTTTTATTTATTCTTTGCCTCTACATGAACCAAATTGTAATAAGCAAAGAATTATTGAGATCTAAATTAGAAACCAGATTACAGAGGCAAATTGAAGTTTAAGATAAAGATCAAAAGATCAAAATATAAATTGTAATATTTTTTTTAAAAATAGAGAAAAAATAAATTTTTTCAAAAGCAATTACTTGACATGTCATGTCAAGTTTATTTTCATATTTAGTATTTTAAAATGTTCCTTTTTATTTTACTTTAATAGGTTTAAATATTTTAATTGATTTTAATGAAAATTTACTTTTAAAGACAAAAAAATTCACTGTTTTTAAATTTAGAATTTATTTAAGTGGAAAAATAAAATTATTTCAGTTTGAATGAATGGATATAAAAATTATAAATTTGAATTTGTGAATTTACTTACCGTATACCCTTGCAGTGAGATGCGTGTCCTTAAACCCGAATATCAAGTTTTAAACCATGCGCCGTCTACCATCTAACCCATGTTATAATGATATTAATAAGGAGACCATGTCTTTAAACCTGGTATTCGGGTTTAAGTGCATCGTTTACAAACAAAAATCAAAAATAGACCCAGGGTTTATACCCAAAAATCCATCTATTGACAACCAGAACAAAAAAACTATGATTGTACTTTTTGTTTTTTTTTTAAATTTTATTTTTTCTTTAGTCTAGAAAAGACGTCCTTTTTATCCTTTTTGTTTTTTCACTGTAAAAAAGGATGTTCTTTTAATACTTTTAAAAAATTATATTTTTGCTTTAGTCTTGAAAAGACGTCCTTTTTATCCTTTTTGTTTTTTCTCTGTAAAAAAGGATGTTCTTTTTATACTTTTAAAAAATTTTATTTTTGCTATAGTCTAGAAAAGACGTCCTTTTTATCCTTTTTGTTTTTTCTCTGTAAAAAAGGATGTTCTTTTAATACTTTTAAAAAATTATATGTTTGCTTTAGTCTTGAAAAGACGTCCTTTTTATCTTTTTTGTTTTTTTTCTGTAAAAAAGGATGTTCTTTTTGTTATTTTTTAATTAGAAAGTATTTTACATCTTATTTTGGAATTAACTAGTGCTTGATATCGATAACGAATATCGATAGAAGATATCGATATTTTCAAAATCGATATCGTCTAGAAGTATCGATATTTTATCGATATCAGGCAAGTGTATCGAAATATTATCGATATCATCCAAGGATATCGATATATTATCGATATCATCCAAGGGTATCGATATATTATCGATATCATCCAAGGATATCTATATATTATCGATATCATCCAATGGTATCGATATTTGCCAAGTATTCTGATAAATTATTTGATTTTTAAATTCAATTTGAATAAATTATACTTAAAATAAAAATTTATATATAATATTGAATAAAAAAATGAAAATAAATAATTAAATTAATAATTTTAATTAAAAAGCTTCCTCATTCTAATAAAATTTTCTTGAATTAATTTTTCATTATTTAGGATATATGATTTACTTAAATACAAAAAGATTTATTTATTTATACATTTTTTATTTTTTTTTTATGCAGAAATCTGTATTCAGTTTTACTTTATTTTTTTCTGCTTGGTAAAGAATCACTTACGCTTCAGAACAATCTTACGTGTAAGCAACAACATGGCTTTGTCAAGTTAAAATCATGGGTGACAAACTTAATCGAGACCTTAGACGTTATTACAGAGACCTTAAACCGAGGTTTCGCCATTGTGATGATTTTTCTTGATTTTCTAAAAGCATTCGATATGGTACCTCACAAACAACTAATTGCTAAACTAATCAGCTATGGTTTTGATGGCTTACTCTTAAATTGGATAGTAAATTTTTTAAAAAACAGAAAACAAAGGGTGGTTATAAACGGAAAATTTTCAAATTGGAGCGAAGTATTAAGTGGTGTACCCCAGGGCTCGGTCCTTGGACCATTACTTTTTATTATATTCATTAACGACCTTCCTGATACACTTTATCATATCGTAAAATTGTTTGCTGATGACACAAAACTCATTGGAATTATTCGAAATTCTATTGATCAAGATAAATTACAAGCCGATCTCAACAATCTGCTTAAGTGGAGTCAAACTTGGAAAATGGGATTTAACTTTGACAAATGCAAAGTGATGAAACTTGGCAACCCACAAATACACCAAAATAGAGACTATTATCTTGAAGAAGAAGGTGATCCCCAATCGAAGCACTTATTGCAGACATGTAATTCAGAAAGAGATCTGGGTATAATCATCAGGAATGATCTCAAATGGGAAGACCAAGTTAGGTCTTCAACCTCGAAAGCATACTTTACACTCTCTAGACTCCGTAGAGCATTTACAAACTGGAATCTTAAAACGTTTCGAATTCTATACTCGACGTATGTAAGGCCTCACCTTGAATATGCTGCTGTGGCTTGGAGTCCATCTAAAAAGCAAGAAATTAAATCCTTGGAGAAAGTCCAAAGGCTAGCAACAAGATGTGTCCCCAGTATACGCAACAAAAGCTACAATGAAAGACTGACAATATTAGGACTAGCGAGTCTTGAAGATCGAAGAAAAAGAGGTGACTTAATTCAATTATTTAAATTCGAACGAACCCTCAATTACATAGACTGGTATCATCCACTAAGTAAAGCACCCAACACAACTGGAACTGGACCGGCGATCGCGACAAGAAGCACAAAAAGGAAGTATCGCCAGTTGGTGAAAGGCTGCCCACCTAGACATAATTTCTTAACAAACCGAACTGCTGACATGGACTTGGAATGAACTACCGGAGGACCTTACCAGCTCTGAATCAGTGAATATTTTCAAAAACAAACACGACAAATATTTTTACTCATGACTTGTATTTTAAAGAGGATTTTTTTTTTTTTTTTTTTAGTTACTTTAATGTCTATGTTATTGATCTGCCATAGCTAGGTATTTTAACCCTAGCTCTGCGAGCTCAGCTGGTTGCAGATTACATTTATAATAATAATAATAATAATCATTATTTTTGTTTGGATTTAGTGAATTACGACGATTTTAAAGACTGTAGCCTGTTAAGGAAAATTGCCTCAGATGGTGTACTTGTAGCTTGTGCTTTTTTCTAATAATTCAATAATTATTATAGAGAAGGCAATGTTTTTTACAAAAAATTAAAAAATTCAAATATTATTTAAAAAAATCCTTAATTAAAAAAATTATCAGAAACAGTTATTTAATTAATTAGTATCGATACCTTTAGACGATATCAATAAAATATCGATACTTTTGGTCGATATCGATAAAATATTGATACCACTGGATGATATCGAAATATTATTTTTATCGTTCGAAGTTATCGATATCAAGCACTAGAATTAACTTTTTTCTTATTTATTTTTCCGTTTTGTTTTTTAAATTTTATTAGTTTGTTATTTTTTGAAATAGATTTATTTAAATAATAATTTCGAAAGACTTTCTTAATGTCTCTTTTTCGTAAAAATTTTATAAATTATTTTTTCTTACTATATGTTGAAATATTTTTCATAAAAGTCAAAAAGGATGAAAAGTACGTCTATTTTAGACTAAGACTTTAATTGAAAAATAAAAAGTACAAAAAGAACATCCTTTTTGACTAGAAAAAGTCAGAAAGGATAAAAAGTACGTCTATTAATTAAAGTAAAGTCAATTTTAAAAAGAACATCTAAGCCCCCTTTGTCAATAGGTCCAAAAGTCAGATTCAAAAGCAGCGTTAAAAAATAAAATCTACGAAAACGCTAAATTTAGGTTTTGGTTTTAAGAGCTGGGGTAAAAATTAAAACAATTTTAAAATAAAATAAATAATTTTAATTATTTTTTTAATTACAAAAATATGAGTTTCGTATTTAGGTGCGGGTACAAAAATTAAGAAATATTATAAAAAATCGAAATTCAAAGGTTAAAATGATGAAAAATTTTAAAAAATCAATTCTAATCTAATCTAAAATACACTTAATCCAGCGGATAACTATGCTTCTTTTAATTTCAAAATTTCTTGAACATTCATTGATACTATATCCATTCTTGTACTAGTTAATCACTCAAATTTTATACTCTAATGGGTATCCTAGAACTTTGATTTGTCTCGGCTTTTGTAAATCCATGTTTTTTGTTTGAAAATCAAGTTTTGTTTAACTATAATTCAAATTTTAAATCTTAAAATTTGTCTCCTTGGTCTCTTTATTAATATCATTATAACATGGGTTAGATGGTAGTCGGCGCATGGTTTAAAACTTGATATTCGGGTTTAAGGGCACGCATCTCACTGCAAGGGTATAAGGTAACCTGAATTATTTAAATTATTGACTGTTTTTTTCAAATAAATTAGAGATCAATCATTTTGATGTTTATTTGATAATGAACCAATACTAGACATAGCATGTAAAGTGATGTTTAATATTTATTTCTTAAAAATTATCAAAATCATTAGATTAATTAAGTTTTGAAATTTTAAATGATCGTTTTGATCTTAATATTTGATCTGAAACTTCAATTTGCCATTACAGAACTCACATTTTTCATCAAAATTCATACCATAATATTCTTAATTATCCAAATATTGTTCTAATTCAAAAAAAAAATCTAATTGTACAAAACATCCTTCTTTGGCTTAAAAAGATGCTCAAAATCCAGTTAAACGTCTATCTGCTGATTTTTAATTTTTTTAATTATGTTTAATTTATAATTTTAATACGATTTAGAAAAATTAATGAGAATAATATTAGTAATGAAAATTTAGGAAAAAAATTTTTTTTTTAGTAATTTTAGTTAAAAAAATAATAAATCGCCTTAATTTTTATTGCCATCAAAAAAATTAAGATAAATTGAAAAAAAAAATTTTTTTTTCAAAATAAATTCCTGACCTGTCTTGGATACAACCCAAATAGCTGAACATGTTAAAAAATTATTTCCTGACCCACAAAGCCTAGTCCAATCTAGTCGGGTCTAAATCCAGGCTAAAGTTAAGAATAAAATGCAACCAAAAAATGTTTATGTGTCAAATGATCATAATTTATGAATGAACAAAAAGAAAAAAATTGCGCAAATGCATCAATTATTCATTAATTATTAATCATGTATTTCGTTTTTACTAAAAAAACTCCTTTCTATATTAATTAATGCGTCATTTTTTCTTCTAAATTTTAGAATTAGAAAGATTCGCGAGAAACAAGAGGTAAACAAAAATGAAATGGGAATTTAAGGAGGAGAAATCGTTCGAGAAAAGACGCGAAGAAGGAGAGCGCATTCGCAAAAAGTATCCGGATCGAGTGCCGATTATAGTGGAAAAGGCGCCCAAGTCGAGGATTTGCGACTTGGACAAAAAAAAGTACCTGTGTCCTCAGGATTTGACAGTGGGTCAATTTTACTTTTTGATACGCAAGCGGATTCAGTTGAGAGCCGAGGACGCGTTGTTTTTCTTTGTTAACAATCAAATTCCGCCCACATCGACCACCATCGGCTCGCTCTATCAGCAATTTGCCGACGAGGACAAATTTTTGTACATTGCCTACAGTGACGAGAGCGTTTACGGCTAAGTAAACTCAATTTGTCTTGTAAACTTTATCCTTTATTTCTATTATGTGAATATTAATAAACTTTAAGCTTTTTAAAAAAAAACTGTTTTATTCTCCAAAATTAAACCGCTCTTCCGAGGTGGTCTGCAAATCACTTTCATTTTAAATCTGGATAACCAAGTTTTTTTTGTTTGAATAAATTTTTGCTTTAAAAATTTTTTTTATTTAATCTTTTATTAAGGTGGTACTAATTTTTTATTTATATAAAAAAGATGTAAATGTCTACACTGCACCATAAATGAAGTAGAGTTCGCTGCACCATAAATATTAGTTTTTTTAAAAATGAATTTTTCATCCTCCTGATACTTTTAGCCAGACTTGTTTTTAAGTCTTAAGTCAAGTCAAGTCAATGACCTTAAATTTTTTTTTTTAAATGAAATAAATTTATAAGCATAGTTTTTTCAAGTTTAAAAGTCTCAAGTCCAAGTCCAGACTTTTTTTTTTCAAAAGTCTGACCTAAGACTCTAATTTTTTTTTCCAAAAAAAAAGTCCAAGTCAAGGCTTTAAAATTTTGAATATTGAAGAAGAAATTTATGCTAAAATTGCAACAAAATTCTGATATATGTCAAATTTATTGCATTATACAACCCAAGAGTATATAAATTTTTCGATATGAAGCCTGATCTAGCAAATTATGGACTTGGACTTTTTTTTTCTAAAAAATTTTAAAGTCTAGACTTGGACTTTTTTTTGGGACTTTTAAACAACTCTGATTTTTCATATTTCATATATAGTCAAACGGGGTAAAACCGTGAATTCTTTTATTTGATCGCTAATTAGTTGTGAGATTTTTTTTTTTTTTCGAAAAAAATATAAAATAATAAAAAAGAATATTGTCTTTAATTTAATAAAAACTTTATTTAAAATAAAAGAACGGTTCAAAAGTTATAGTTAAAATAAAATAAGATCTTTCATTAACGTTTCAACGCTTACATTGGGGTATATCCGTGAATTACGTAAATTCAAGCAATTAAAATACAAAAAAAAGTATAAGAAAATATATGTATCCTATTTTAAAACAAAATTTATCTATTTAGAACACTTTTTTGAACAAAAAAATTCATGGGGAAAAGCCTCTTGGAAGGCATTTCCCCATGGATTGACAATGAGCTTGAATTTAATACCAAAAATTCTTTTATGTCCTTTTGTGTCCTTTACTTATAAAGAATTAAATATTGTCCTTTACTGTCCTTTTCTATGTTAGGAGAATTTTTTGTCCTTTAGTGTCCTTTAGTGTCCTTTAGTGTCCTTTAGTGTCCTTTAGTGTCCTTTAGTGTCCTTTAGTGTCCTTTAGTGTCCTTTAGTGTCCTTTAGTGTCCTTTAGTGTCCTTTAGTGTCCTTTAGTGTCCTTTAGTGTCCTTTAGTGTTCTTTTCAATCTAAGAATAATATTCTTTACTTTTTTCTATGTGAGGAATTTTTTGAAAAAAATTATTTAAGTTAAAGAAATAAAATTTAAAATTCAACCATATTTTGATCATACGTGAAACGTCGTAAGTCGTTTTACGTATCAACAAATTAGGGTTTAACTTGAAATTTTATTTATTTTAACAGACTATGAGACAAAATAATGGGGTCCGGGGCGAAGCCCTGGATTAGGGAATTAGGCTCAGAAATAATAATGAGAAAATATCTAGAAAAAAATTTAAATTTTTTTTATAAGGACACACACAAAAAGAACTTATATTCTCTTCACAAAGAAAAGGGCAATAAAGGACAGTAAAGGACAATATTAATATGTAAATAAGAAAAGGACACAAAAGGACAAAAAATTCTCCTAACATAGAAAAGGACAGTCAATGACAGTAAAGGACAGTAAAGGACAGTAAAGGACAGTAAAGGACAGTAAAGGACAGTAAAGGACAGTAAAGGACAGTAAAAGACAGTAAAGGACAGCAAAGAATATTTAGCTTTAAAAACAAGCTCATTGTCAATAGCTCCTTTTCCCACAAGACCAATTGTTACATTTCTTACAAGAAATCCATTTGTTTTGACTTTTCCAAATACTGTTTTACATTTGAAACAACTTTTTTGGTCGTTCATTGGAGATATTTCAATTTCAGACTCTTCTTCATCTTCTTTTTGGGTTTTTTGGAAGTTACTTCTCAGCATTTTTAAAAAGTTTTTTTTTTTTAAATATCAATCAAATAGAAAATTCACACTATTTATTGAAATAAATGAGATTAACGGTTTAACCCCAATCCCATTTTTTTCTTAAACTTATTTTATTTTAAAATAACATAAAATTGGTTAAGTTTTTGAATTTTTCAATAAGAAATTCGTAATCAGCATCAAAAAATACATATAATAGAGTTCTTTGTTCAAATTTTTACCAATTATCAAGAAAGTTTTTTTTTGAGGATCGGCATTTTCTTTTAAGTAGCGAAGATTAGTCGTTTAAATGAAATAAAAAAAAATAAAAAATTCTTTTTTATTGGTCATTTTCATTAACAAAGACGTTCTTTATATTCTTTTTATTATTTAATAGAAAAATTTGTTTCCAAGAAAAGTTATAGTCATTCAAAGAAGAATTCACGGTTTTACCCCATTAACGGTTCAACCCTGAATTAATATATCTATATTAAATTTAATTATATATTAAACAAACAAAGTAATGTAATTAATAAATTTAATAAAAAGTATTTTATTATCTTTTCATTTAATTTAGAGAAATTTAGATTGTACACCACAAATTTTTAATAAAATACCCTAAATTATTAAATTTTTACCCCAATTTTATAAAAAAAACCACAAAAAAAAGATAAGCAAAAATTTTAAAAAAACCCTATTTTTTAATAAATGACTACAAATTAATTAAAATGACAATAAAAAAAAAATGTTTTTTTTTAATTTCTACACTATTTTTTTCATTTTATTCCACATTTATTCAGACAAGCCCAGTAACTTCTTTTCTTCATTTGCGCGCCGCATTGATCACACGATTTCATTGTCACTTATCTCTTGACTCATTGACTCAATTCTTGCTCTTTTTGGAAAAAATTCTTCCTCAAATTCAGTGTTTGAAGCTTTTGTCTCATTTGGTTAACTTATCAATGCTCCATCTGTTTTTAAAGGTCTAAATTTTTTGCAATTTGATTGAATCGGAATGTCAAGTTTTCGTCATCTGAATGCTCATTTTCCAAATTGCTTACAGGCATGCTTGGGACAGGTTGGCTGTGAAAATGTCATTCGACCTCTTAAAGCCTGTAGCTTATATTTTAAGGGAAAAGATCTTCTTTTAGTTTTAAAACAGCGTATTTCCGGACTCCGACCTACAATTTTAATTTTTTTGATTTTTTGAAACCTTAAAAAATTTTTTTTGAATAAAACTAAAGCTTATAAAGAGGATCAAATGCTATGAGAGTGCTTTTTTTTTAATTTTTTTGAATTATTTTAAATAATTATTTTAAAGAATTGCATGTAATTATATCATTAAAAAAAGAATCCGTTTTCTAGAAAATAGTATTCATTCGCTCTGCTATAATTGCGCAATTATAATCGAAAGTTTACGGTAATACTATATTTTGGGGCAAAGGGGTTACAATCGGTGCAAATCAGTTAAATGGGTTATTTTTGGCATAAATGGGGTGAATTTTGGGAATTAAGGGGTGAAACTCTATTTATCCCTTAACTTCAGGAATTCACCCGGTTAAAGAGCAGCACCTTAATTAGTAACATTTTTTTTTATTTGGATGCTTTAGCTTAAGATAAGTTAGCAGTCTAATTAGGTTAATTACAAAATTTTGACTTAGGGTTTGTGATATGATGATCCTTAAGATAATATTTGTAGTTAAAAAAAACTATCTACGCTCTGATTTCCATTAATTCAACTGATAAATAAAAATCAAAAAATAAGATAGAAAAAAAATAATTAGATAATTTAAAGTTAGGCGGAGTAGGTAAAATTTGCGAAATAGATGAATCTATGTTTCCCAAAGTCAAACACTTGAAGGGTGATAAATTAATTTTAATTTATTTAATTTTCATTATTTGTCTTTAAGGGCAAAGATTTTAGTAGAGAGCGCATTTGGGTGTTTTGGATAGAAGAATGGGCAATACCTGGTCAACAATATCAGAACAAATGCCATTACTAAAACTCCTTCAAATAAAAAAAAAACAAAAAAATTACAATTATTAATACAAAAAAAAATTTAATTGTTTATTTCTATTTCAGTTTAAAGAATTAGGCATTCTATTAAATAGCTATTCTCTTCAATTGTTTTACATAATTTAATAATTGTTTACTTAATTTGAAATGTGTTCATCTCATTCTATTTTGGTTATCTTTACGTGAACAAAAAAATTAGGTGAACTTTTAGTTCACAAAACCCGAGAACAAGAATTGTTCGCATAATAGGTGAACTATGGTTCACCAAACTAGATCGAGTTTTTCAACGATTGAAAATTAATTTAAACCTAAATGAATTATTTATCTTTTTATTCATTTTATTTATTTTTTAATTTATTTTATCTTATTTAAATTTATTTTTTTCTATATTTTTTCATTTATTTTTATTCTGAAGAAGCATTAGCTCTGTACAGACAAACAAATAAATAAATAAATTATTTAAAAGTTAAAAAAAGAATTTTAAATATTTTTTTTTTAATTTTCAAATAAAAATTTAACTCATTCTATTTCAAAGAGTTTAATTTCAAATATGAAAATGCTTGCAACATTAACTTAAAATTATTTTTTTATTTGAAAGAGAAAAAAATATTTGAAAAAATAAAAAGCACTTTTTTAATGTTATTTAAACATTGGATGCATTTTATTTAAAATATAGTTTGGGATGGAATCCCAGGTTGTTTGGAATGGGACTTAGTCCTCCCTTTCAACCACTTGCTTGAAATTACATCTTAGAAAAAAAAAATCGTTATGGAAAAAAGAATATTTGATAAATTTAGTTTTTTAAAAAAGCCAAAATTGCTATCATTTTCTCGAATTAAAAATTACAAAATTTAGAAAATAGAAAGGAATAAAATTAACATGAAAACACAAATTTTGTTTATTTTATTTATTTAAACTAATATTGAACTAGAATTAATTATTTTATTTTATTCTATAAATAATTTTTTTGAACCTTAAATTATGCAATTATTTTATTGAAGTCAATAAAACATCATTGCAAATTTTCTCTTTTCATTGATATAACTTTGGTTTGAATTGTTTGCTTATTGTTCTCCTTGTTCGATTTGATCGTGATTTGATCGTGATTTGAGTCCTTGAGTGGTGAGGTCAAAAAAAAAAAAAAGAAAATGGAAAAAAAAAGAAAACAGAAACTAGAAAATAGAAACTTTACTAACTAAAAACTTGAATAATAATTTAGAAAATTAAAGAAAAAAAAAATTATGTATTTATGAACATTTAAAATTCGTTATGGAAAAGTACTCCTCATTTGTCTTACAATTATTTTTGTCCTAATTGTTTAATTACTTTATTTTATTTATTTTTTTTTTTTTTACATCGCCTACAAGGCGTTCATTGAATAAATATTATTATAACCTGATGAAAGCTTAATACTCCTGGATGAAAACTCAGTTATTTTTTTTTATTTCACCTTAAACTAATTAAATAAAAAAATTGAATAGATAGGCATTTATTTTATTTTAAAAAGGATAAAAATCAAAGATTCCAATTTACGCAGTTTCTTGTACAGCAACAGGACCCTGAACATTTGTATTGACACTTTCAAATGTATTTGTTTTGGAAAGGTCAATATAAGCAAAAATAATTATAACAAAGTAAATTATAAAAGATGCAAAACCAAAACCAGCTGCTGCTCCATATGCACCCCTATATTGAGTGAAATTTTCAATTTTTTCGAAATCTGACTCAGCGATTGCGGCAGCAATTGAAGCTCCTAGAATTGCAATTGAAATCAAAACTTCTATTATTGCAGACTAAAAAAATATTTTTAATTGGTTATCGTCTCTTACTAAATTATTTTTACTATTAATAAAATTGGATATTCTGATAAAGGCTTTGTATTTATTCCATTAAATGTGTTCAATAGATAAATGAATAAGTTTTCAAGAAAACCAATGATCGAAAATGCTAATAAAGCTGATCTAGTTGGTTCCAAATCTTTTAGATTAGAAAAATTTGTTTTGAGAGCGACAGCTGACGAGACAATCATAGCTAATAGAAGTAGTATAAGGAAAACTCTTAGAAATCCTTTCAAAGATTTAAAATAGCTTTGAACAATCATTTTGAAAAAATAGTTTTAGCCAAATATCAAAATCAAAATCTGAGTAATTTAAATTAAATTTACAAATTTCGTATTTTTTTTAATTTTAGCAATTTGAATGTTTAGATGAATTGAATTAAAATGCCTTTAATTATTCGTTTTTGAAAAATAACTAGTTTTATATCTTCAAAATATTTTGACTGCAGAAAAAAAAATTAATGTTTTTTTAACTAAGACTTTTATTTACATTTAATTTTAATCTACAAATTTTAAAATAAATTTATTGAAATCAAAAAAAAATCAATGCAAATTTTCGGGAGGGATTCATTCGAGCAATGCTTAAATTAGCATATTAAAATTAGCAAAAAAATAAAAAAAACTAATCAAATTAGCAAGTTTATTTTAGCAATTAATAATCAATTTTTAGCCAGATTTAATTCAGTATGTTTTTCTCTAAAAATCTAAAATTGCTGACCAATTTTCGCTATAATTAGCAAAATTCTCTTTTGAATACATTTTACTAAAGGAACTGCCAAGTTTCGGTAAAATTGTTTGCTCTGAGCAAGAATTCATTTTTACATAGATTTATCTAAATCTTCTTTTATTTTGTTAAAATAAAACCAATGACATCCTTTGGAGGAACGAAAGCCAAAACTTGAGCAAATTTAAAAATTTTTCTTTAATTTGTAAATCAGATTTTTTTTCAACTTGCCTATGAGGCTTAAATTTTTTTTAAATAAATAATACAGACGAGTTTACACATAAAACACTCAATCTAAATTTTTTAATTTTAGTATTTTTTGTTGTTCAAATAAGCTTGCCAATTATTACTTAGCACTAAAGCTAATTTGACTATGCTAAATTTATTGCAATTATTGCTAATTTTATTTTAATGCTAAATAAAAAAATTTGCTAAAACATCACATGTTTTTCATCGATTTAACATGAAAATTAATTTTACTGAGAATGTCAGAATGGAGATAGTCAAGAATCAAAATTATCATAGCCAAATTGTCAGAAGGTAAAAAAAATCTAAATTGTGGCAACTTGAAGTTCATGATCATTATCAAATGATCAAAATTTATTTAATTAAAATTTTAATAAAAATGATGAAACTAGATTTTTTTATTTTTTTTAGATTAAACATAAAATGTTTATTATTTTAATTAAAAGAAAACAAATATTTTTTTTTCTAATTGACTTTTAATTGATTCTTCTAAAATCTTTATTTGAAAACTTTAAAGACAAATTTAAAATCGACATTAAGGTATCCAAATTATGACTTTAAATTATATTTTATATCAATTAAAATATATGACGACGAAACAAAGCTGAATTTTGTATTGCAAAATTTCAAAATATTGATTAAGAATTTTATTTACTTCAGAAAAAAAATCATTTAATTTTCTATCTAATTATAGATTAAACAAAAAATATTTAATTAAGTTTAGTCATTTATTATTAAAAAATTAATAAAAAATACCTTTTTATCTAAATCAAAAACTAAAAATTTTGATTTGAAATTTACATTTGATCATGAACTTCAATTTTCCCTAAATTGTCAGAAATAAAAATGTCAAACCAATCCTGAATTTTTTTTTTTTTTTATTGGAATATAAAACGTTTTTTTTTTAAAATTAACTGACAATTGATTATTAATTAAATTAAATTGAATCCTAATTTATAAAAGCTAATGAACATCAATAATAAAATTTTTTAATTGAAGCTTAATTAAAATAGCTCTTGTCCCACTTAAGGATGCAAAAGCAGGTTGGGATATAATATTAGATAATATTCCTAAACCATTAGATGAAGATATTTTAAAATTCTAAATTATTTTGTGAAAACTTGGCTTAAAGGAAAATATGGATCTGCTTGGAATCACTATGATAATTCTGGGTTAAGGATAAGCAACCATCTTGAAGGTTATCATGCTAAATTGTCGTTTCTAAACAAAATGGATCGATAGACTGTGGGTTGTTTGTACTTGGTTATGCATTGGCTCTTGCAATGGATATTTATCCCGGTAAATTAATTTTTGATTAAAAAAATATTAGAGATGAGTTAAAATCGAATTTTACATTTGATCCAGGGCTATAAATTTAAGAAAGAATATTAAAGTGTCATTTATTTTTATTAAACGTCAATTATAAAAAAATAAAATTGTCATTTATTTATATTATTTTGTCAACAAAAAAATTAGGCAATTAAATGAATCGTAAATTAAAAGTATTAGTTGTCATTTTAAGTAATTAGATATCACAGAATAAAATAAAATGTCATAAGGAAATTAAAAGTACATTTAAAAAAACATTTTAATCATAAAAAATTAAGAAAATATTTACGTCCTACTCCTCTTAATATTCTAACAACTGGAATATTTGGCAATTGAATTTCAGTTTGATGGATTTCCTTTAATACACTCTGCTTTTTGCAGATGATCTAGTTACATTCTTCATTTATAACAAAAAGGGGAACCTAGAAAATAAGATTAATAAATACATCAACGAATTAGAACAATGGCTTATTAAATGGAAAATGAATATATCAGTTGAAAAGTCGTGTTCAGTAGTCTTTTCTAGGTACAAAAAAGAGAGTGATAATCTAAACTTAAAAATTTATGGAAACAGAATAGTGAGCCAAAAAGAAATCAAATTTCTTGGTATTAAATTTGATTCTAAGTTAAACTTTAATATACTGGTAGACGAATTTAAAGAACGCTGCAATAAGAGGCTAAATATTATTTAGATATTGTCAAACAAAAAATGGCATCTCAATCAAAATACACTTGGAAATTTATATAAAACTTTAGTCGGATCAATTTTAAATTATTCTTTTCCTTGCTTAAATTCATTTTCAGATAATAATATCAAAAAACTACAAGCAATTCAGAATTCAGCAGTCAGATCTATTCTTAAGTTAAAATATGATACTCCTCCATCATCGTGCATCATGAGGCTTTTAATAAACTAAAATTACTAACAGTCTCGAATCGGCTTTTTGAATTGAGTGAGAGATATGTTGGGACAGGACTGAGTCATTCTATTCCATTGGTTGAAAGACTGGTGAAGGAATACAAAGAAGGTTTCGAATCAAGATATATTGAATACCCAACTCCATTGTGTAGTTGCTACCTTACTATTTCTTCTTTTTTTCTTGAAACTTGAACTATTTAAACATGTGCCACATGTAACAATCTATTCCAATTTATGTCTTTTCAACTTTCATTTTTTTAGCTTATTTACTTTATTATGATTCTTTTTTTTATTTCATTTTTATTTTATTTTTTTTTTTTTTTTTTTTTTTAACTTATTCTGAAGGAGCTTTAGCTCGGTACAGAAAACAAATAAATAAAAAAAATAAATAAATCTCAAGCTTTGTCGTCGCATCTTTAATGAGGACTCAAGGCTTTAAACAAATTTTTAATGAATGCAGAGTCAGGTAAAAATTTTTTAACATGGGCGAGATGGTGTTTGTTGCATACACCAAAGCTGTGCTTCTGTCTATGAGTTTACAATATTAAACAAGGATAAACGGTAAATTAAAAAATTAAGTTTCATTTTTTGCTAAAGTGTAATGACAGTTTGTACTATTAATAAGTATTTGCATACCCATGATGTAACTACTTTCATTTTAGTATCATATCTTGAAAACAAAGAAAACTTGGCAAAGTAAAATTTTTGTTCAATTTTCAATTTGCTCAAAAATTTCAAATGCGCAATTTCATTGCATTGCAATTTACTCAGTCTTTTATCTTTTAAAACTTTCAAATTTCAATTTAAAAAATTGCAAATATGTAATTGCGCGTTTGAAATTTTTGAGCAAAAAGAGCAAATCGAAAATTGAACAAAAATTTTACTTTGCCATAAACTTTTATTATTTTAAAAATTTAGTTTTTAATATTAGTTTTTAATATTAAAAACTAAAAGTTAATTGTTAAAACTTAATATTTTTAAACTTTTATTTAAAATAAATGAACAAGCCATATACCAAGAGAAAAGTCTATTCTACTTTGTGAAATAAAATAATCTTTTTAATATGTATCGCAAAACTATTGCCGTGGAAATTTCATTAGATCTTAGATTTAATTTAAAAAAGTATTTTCAATCTGAAATCTGCGGGAAGCGAAGAATTTTTAGTTATCCTGCTAATCGAATTTATTGATCTCAATCGGTTGATTTTTTATTTATTTATTCTTTTATTCAAAAAAACCTAATGGTGATGAGAAAGGAAAAATAAACTTTTAACTTCATTAACATAGAAAATTTGAGGAAATTTTTTGATTCAAGAGTTCTTTCTAATGAACATGAATATAAAAAAACATTTCGAAATGCATTTTACTTTAAACATGTGTTGGATACATGATGTTTCATAGGTGAATAAATAGATTCAATTTTCTAAAAAAAATAAGCTTCTCAAATATTCAATACTTTTTATTGTTGAAAGTAAAAAAGAATAAAAATATAAATAAATCAAGCATTTTAACATATAATTATAAAATTTTTATTTTATTAACAATTTTTTTAATTTTTCTATTTTTTACATTATCATATTGGCGGCCAATTTTTATTGAAAAACTTCAATTTTTTCTTTTAGAGAAATATAAAAATTAATTTTAATGCCTGCTTAGAAGTGTTGCACTATTTTTGTAATTTACAAAACAGTGCCAAAAACGTCTCATTAATTTTTCCGAAAGCCCTTTGGATCTAACCACCTTTCTCTTGATTCTGTTGATAGTTCAATGATTATGGAAAAATTTTTGATTTGCTCTCGCCCTTTTATACTGTTTTAAATAACATCATAGACATTCTATTGGATTTTGCTTTCGATGATATTTTAACCAAAAAACAATTTTGTCCATATTTTTTGAGAAAATCTTCAATATAGAAAACAAAGACACTAAGGAAAACATATATTAATGAATTGAATAAATTGGTCAAATGGGCAGTTGAGTGGCGAACGGTCTTAAATTTTGATGAATGCAAGGTGATTCGAATAGCTTAAAATAAAAAAAAAATGATCAAGTCGAGTCATACAAAAGAGTGACCCAGTATCTGGGATTGTGCGTATTCTTGATGAATCATTTTCAGAAAGAGATCTCGGAGTTCAAATGAAGTCCAATCTTAAGTGGGACGATCAATCTAGACTATCAGCTATGAGAGGCAACACAGCACTTGCAAAAATTCACAAAACATTCAAATCAATGTATGTCAAAATGCTCTGCTCTTTGTACAAGACTTATGTAAGACCACATTTGGAATATACTGAACAAGCGTGGTTTCTTTACAATAGCATGGATATCAAGTGTCTAGAAATGGTACAAAGAAGGGCTAAGAAATCAATACATCATCTCAGGCATATGACGTATGAGGAGAGATTAAGAAAGTTAAGGCTGCCGCAGTCTTGACAATTTTTGGCAAAAATTGCCAAAGAGGAGAGAAAGAGGAGAAATGATACAGATGTTTGAATTCGTCAGGGGCTTCAATAAAGTAGATTGGTTTCATCCAAGAATACACGCTAACTCACTCACGCAGATTGACCGGCTGAGTCCATTAGAGGTGATCAACATCGTTTAAGCCAGCAGTGAAAAAATTGTAGAAAAAGAGAAAACTTTTTCACAAATAGGGTGTTGAAGGGATGTAACAAACTGCCAACACAAATTTGTAAATCTTGAACAGTCAATGGTTTTAAAAACAAGTTTGACAAAGCGCAAATAATATTAGCTACCATAGCTAGGAGTCTCCAAGCTTCGTAATTGACAATTTACTGAAGTTATTCTTTAATATTATTTATTTGTTTATTTAAGTCCCATGGACAAAATGAAGTATGAAATATATATTAAGAAATAAAAAAAGAAAAAAAATACGATTAAATATCTTTTTTTCAATTTAATAATCATTTAGTTAATAAATTTAACCACATTGACTCTACCATACGGAAGGAGTTAGAAAAAAGATAAATAAAAGTAATAGACATAATTATGTATAAAAATCTATCTTTAAAAGATCATTTAATAAATCATAAAAATAAAAGTAGGCCAAGCTTAAATCCATATTTAATTTGATTTGGGCAACATCAAAATTTATTGAATCAACTAGACCACGATTTACTTCGATAAAAACTCCCCTCAACTTTTTTCCACTTTTTTTCAATAAAATTACTGTCTCCTATCCGGAGGCCTTATTATTATTGATAATTATACTTAATATCAGGTTCACTAATTTGTATGTCAGTCAGTTAATTTTTTTGTCATCAAATCATAGTTTTATCAGTTAATTTACTACAGCTAATTAATAAATTATCTAATATTTCTCAAAATCTATCAGACTTTTTCTATTGAATTTAACAATGTTCCATTAAAACAGCTATATTTGGATCTAAAATCAGCTTGGACATCTTTTATATTTTGAAAATCAATCAGTCTAGCGACATTGCAAAATTTTCTCCAAAATTTTTTTAAAATTAAATATATCTGTAACATCACACATTTTCAATGCATTTTCAAAATTATATTTAAAATTGTTATAAAACACAATAGAACATAACAAGTGGTTGTCTATTTAAACTTTTTCAAATTTAAAAAATCATTTTTTACAACAAAGAAATGGCGATTCATTATTTTTTTAACTAAAATTACTAAAAAAAATTTTTTTCCCTAAATTTGCACATCTGATATTATTCTTATTAATTTTTCTCAATCGTATTAAAATTATAAATTAAACATAATTATACTTTAAAAAAATTAAAAATCAGCAGATAGACGTTTAACTGGATTTTGAGCATCTTTTTAAGCCAAAGAAGGATGTTTTGTACAATTAGATTTTTTTTTTGAATTAGAACAATATTTGGATAATTATGGTATGAATTTTGATGAAAAATTTGGTTTCTAATTAAGATCTCAATAATTCTTTGCTTATTACAATTTGGTTCATATAGAGGCAAAGGATAAATAAAAAGTTAAATAAAAAATTATTTTTTTTTAAAATTTAATTAAATATTGAAAAAACTAGCATCAAACTTAATTTTTAAAATAAATTCACATTATTAAATTAACTAAGTAATTTTATGAAATGTAAGCCATTTTTATATTCATCTAGTAAAATTGGTAAAAAATCAGTAATTTTAGTTAATGAATTAGCACACGCCGAATAAAACATTTTAGGTATTTCCTATATGATGTGTGAAAAAACTAGTTTAGATACTAGAAAAAACTAAATTAGATACTATATGAATCTTATGATGTCCTAGGGAATAGATTAGTTATTTGTAAGTACCAAATTTTTAATTGATGCTTTCAGACAAGTATGAATATCTGGTCAGTACAGTTCATGTTCAAATAAAAAAATCTTAGCAACCAAGAATCACTACTAAGTGGACACTTTAAATCTTAGTTTACCAAATACGGTTAAACAATAGTCAAAACAATTTTTAAATTTTTAATCAAAAAAAAGACCGATTGTTTCCATGACAATTCTAAAAAATAGCTCATTTTATTATTTTGCATTCATATTTTAAATTTTTATTTTGGACTAATTCGATATTTCATTTTTTAGAATAAAATTTCTATTTATAATTTAATTATTTTCTTATTAAGTTTTAACATGGCTAATCATCAAAATAAATACTCATTACCGAAAAAATCCGAATACCGCCATAACTTCCTCCCATTCGACTACTATGACTTTTGGATTACAGCGAAAGAGAACGAAAATTTACGCTTCAAAAACAAGATCAGAGATTATTTGCACACACCATTTGATTGGGACGAAGACCAGGAATATTACATTGAGCAAGCGAGCAAGACAGATCTGGCAAATCAAGGTACACAAACATCAGAAAGACCAAACAGGCATGACCAACTCAAACTTCAGTCTAAATCCGAAAGTTGTTTGGAAAAGCCAGCCAAAGTGAACAAAAAAATGTCTAAAAAAATAGAACCAAAGCGTGGCACAAAGAGTGCTTCTGTTCAAGTTAACACTCATAAAGCTTTCAGACCAAAGCGCTCTAACAAGCAACCACAAACAAAGCTTAAACCAGATTCCAATTTGGTTAAGTCGAAAAAATTTACTTCAAGTCTTTCTAGCATGGCAGTGCAAACACCTGTCGAATGGCGTCTAAGAGACTACAAAAACACAAGACCAACATCTAGTAATTTTTATTTTTATCATTAAGAAATAAATAAAATTTAACTTAAAAAAATATTAATCAAGAAATTCAGCGGTCTTCATCTTTAGTCAATTTTCAGCCTAAACGTCCGCCTTTTGCCAACTATGGCTGGGCGTCACGAACCAAAGATTTGTGTGTAAAACCAACTCATAACGCACTTGCCAACAAAGTATACTTTTATTTTGAATTTTTTAATATAAAATGTTTAATAAATAAATTAAGGTTTTAGCCGATCATTTCAATGATCATGATGCTATTCTAGAGCTGACTTTACACAAGTTGAAAAAAGACGCCGGTTTTGTGGCGAATGAATACAGTGCTGTTGAGTCACAGGTAGCAAATAAATTTAACAATAATAGAAGTGATTCTCGGGTCTGGAATAGTGAGTATGATGAAAATTTTGCTGATTATTCCAAATCAGCATTGAGAAAAGAACTTTACATGCAAATCAATCCAAATCGTTTGACAAAGAGCTCTTTAATCAGCAATATTCAAAATCCGTTAAATCGTGGTCCGAATATGGCAAAAAAAATTTACTATTTAGACTAAAATTTTGTTTATTTTTATGATCATTTTATAATAGATTAGTAAATCTTTGTTTTTTTAATAAAAATTCCGAAGATAGATTATAAATTTTTTGTTTATAACAAAATGGTGTTTTTTTTTCCACATTGAATTATTTTATCAAAATAAAAAGATAAGCTTGGAAAAGAGTTTAGAAATTATTTGACAACACGATAAAAATTCTTTGAGTTTTTATTGTGTAGAAAATTCAAAAAAGAAAAATAACTTGAGAAAAAATATTTTAGGTAAATAGGTGCAACAAAGTAAGGTTCGCGCGGAGCAAAACGACAGCACTATCTGAATTTCGGCAAACCGACTTTAAAATATTAATCTGCATACTTTAAAACCTTAAAATAATGATTTTTTAGGTATTGTCAAAAAAAAAAATTGTGATCCCACCCCCTCAAAGA
>QEOQ01000444.1:507839-517985 GCA_010279815.1 Brachionus plicatilis
GACTCAGGGTCACTTACTTTATCTTTGATGATACCAAAAAACTTTTTTAAGCGATATTGGTGCACTAATTTGACTTTGGCTTTTAATTTATTTAATTTTTTTATTTTATAATTTACCGGTCCTAATTTTTGTGATATTATAAATGGACCTTCCCATTTTTGGACAAGCTTTTTAGAAAGTCCTTCTTTGACTTTCGGAATATTTAACAAAACTTAGTCTCCTACCTTAAATTCACATGGTTTAATGTTGCGGTCGTAATAATATTTACTCTTTTCAACTTTGGAATTTGTAATTGTTTGGACCCAATTGAAGACTTCATTGAGTTAATCTTTTAACTCACGAACATATAGGTCAGCACGTGTTTGTTCATTGTAATTGTTCTCAGTTTCAGTTGCGTTCAAGTCGACTGTAACTTTCCCTTCCCCATTATTTTCGGCACATACGGTAATCATCAAGTCAATTGGGATTTTGGGTTTTCTACCAAAAATAACTTGATACGTTGAATGGTTGGTTGTTGAATGTGTTGATGTGTTGTAGGCAAAGCTCAAATATGGTAAAAATTCATCCCAATTGTTTTGGTTCTCATTCACGTAACTTGCTATCATTGTTTTGAGTGTACGATTAAAGCGCTCTGTTAAGCCGTCACATTCGGGATGATAAGCCGTTGTTCTTAGTTGATGAATATCTAAAAGTTCATAGACTTTTCTCATTAATTCAGACTGGAAATTTGTACCCAAGTCTGAAAGAATGTTTGTACAGAGACCAAATTGCATCATGAACCTTATTAAATTATGAGCCACAGTGTCACTCGTTGTGTTGTTCATTGGATACAGAGCCACCCATTTTGAAAAGTGACAACCAATTACCAATATATAACAATTTCCATTTTTTGATGTTGGCAATGGACCGGTTATGTCTATGGTAATTAATTGGAGCGGTTTATTTGGCCGAATTGGTTGTAGTCGTGCTCTTTTAAATTGTTTAGGTTGTTTAACTTTTTGACAAGTGCAGCACTCTTTAATGAATCTGATCGTTTTATTTTTTAATTTTGGTGCGCAAAAACGATCTCTTTGTTTGTCAAATGTTTTGCTTACACCTAAATGACCACCAAGTATTGAACTGTGCACCTTCTCAATTGTTTGATTCATTAGATGTTTTGGTAGAACAACAACCTTTTTACCATCTTCCTTTTTCAGAAATAAGAGATCGTTATCTATACAAAGCTGTTCATACAGTATAAATAATCTCTTATGAAAATTGGAATTGAATTGGTCTATTTCCGGGCGGTTTTCACCATTTTCATTAATTAGATTTTTAATCCAACTAATACCTTGGTCTTTGTCTTGTTCAACTGGTAAAATTTCTAATTGTTGTGGTTCTGGTTCATTTTGATTGATGTCAATTAAATTTATCACAAATTTTGGTTCTGTTTCATCAGCTACGTGTTGTAATTGTTGAGCTTGTACTCTCACATCGTCAATTGGCAAAGGCCATCTCGAAAGTGCGTCTGCATTTGTATGAGTTTTACCACTTTTATAATGGATTTTGAAGGTGTAATTGTTGATTCTAATTAACCATCTGGCTAAACGTGAATTAGGTTTTTTACACGTGAGTAACCATGATAAAGGTTGATGGTCAACATAGCAGTCAAATTCTCGACCAAATAGGAAAGAATGGAAATTTTCCATCGCTATGACCATTATAAACAATTCCTTCTCAGTTGTTGAATAGTTTTGTTGACTTTTGTTTAGTTGAATTGAGAAATATGTGATTGGTCTCATATTCCCATTTACTTCTTGGGATAATACCGCACCTACTCCTGTATTACAGGCATCCGTGTCTAACCTAAATCTTCTATTTGGATCTGGTAACGTTAAGACTATTTCTGATGTTAACAAGTTGCGTATAATATTAAAAGATTCCTCACATTGTTCATTCCAGTTTAATTTATTATTTTTTGCTGTAATTGTTTCTTCCTTTGTCGTTAATTTACACAAAGGTGCGGCTATTTGGGAATAATGTTCCAAAATTTTCTATAATATTGAACTAAGCCTAAGAAACTTTGTAATTGTGTTAGAGTATAAGGTCTAGGATAGTGAAAAAGAGCTTCAATTTTAGCTGGATCTGGTTTAATGTAGCCAAATCCTATTACATGACCTAAAAATGCGACTTCTTTTTTCATGATTTCACATTTTTTCAGTTTAACTTGAAGTACGTTCTTTTTTAAAATTTCTACAACTATTCTTACATGTTCTAAGTGCTGGGATATATCGTAAGAATGAATTAAAATATCATCTAAAAATACGACAACAAACCCATTTTTAATTGCTTCCTCCATTACTTCATTCATGGCCCTTTGAAATGATGCTTGCGCATTTGTCAGACCCATTGGCATCACCACAAATTCGAATAAGCCTCGCTCACAAGAAAATACTGTGTATTTGCGCGATTTTGGATCCAGCTTTTTTTGAAAATATCCACTAAACAAATCCAGTTTGGTGAACCACTTTGACTTTGACAACAGCGTAAATAAGTCCTCAATGTTTGGCAACGGATGAGCATCTTTCCTGGTGACATTGTTAAGTAAGCGATAGTCGATAGTGAGACGAATAGATCCATCTGGTTTGTTAACTAAATATATTGGTGAGGACCAGGATGAATTGCTTGGTTGGATTAACTTTGCCGAAAGCATTTCATCAATCATTTTACTAAATTCATCTCGTTTGCTCATTGGGGCTCTACGTGTTTTTTGACGTATTGGTTCTTGTTGTGGGTTATTTAAGTCAATTTTATGATTCGTAATTGTTGATGGTTTAAGATCCATGAGTGAAGCGGCTGAGACACTTTTTACTAATTCTAAGATTTTATTTTTGATTACTTCATTTTTCGATGGATCCTCCTTAGATTCAATAGTATCTGAGTTTGAGTGGATGGTTTGGACAGTTTTAGGTTTTTCGTCATTGTTATTCAACTGCGATTGTTAAGTTTCTTGTTGTAGTTGTGTATAGTTGTAATTGTAAAATTTTTTAAAGTCGATTTTAAATGACCAATTGGTATTCTAAACCCATTGAATTTATTAACAAAATCAAGACCAATGAGACACTCTTGTACCAAATCCTTAATTATGTAAACATTCATTTGTGTGGTGTATGTACCAAATTGTATTTTGACCCCAGTTCTACCAAGAATTTCTAAGTTAATACCATCGGCACCAGTAATATCATTTCTGACTTGAATCATCTCTTCTCCATTTGGAAGATCTTTGTACTTTTTATCAGATATAGCTGTCGATTTTAAATGACCAATTGGTATTCTAAACCCATTGAATTTATTAACAAAATCAAGACCAATGAGACACTCTTGTACCAAATCCTTAATTATGTAAACATAAAGTCAGAATAATCAAAATGTGAGAATGGTCCAAAATGAATGACTATCACATAATTTTGAGCCTAAAAATAAAGATAATTTTAACAACAATAAACATCCAAATCTTAAAACAAAAAATGCTACATCAATTAAAGTTTCAAAAAATCTTCAATTTGCCAAAAAACTACATCACCCAAAATCTCATTCAAATCAGAATCTAAAATTGTCTACCAACAACACAACATTTTTAAAGGCAAATGAGCAACAAATTTCAAACTACAGTTCAACCGTGGCAGAAAATTTAGAAGGGGATTGCCTAATTAACGACATTTTGACTCATTTTCAAATCGACACTAGTTCAGATATAACAGCTATATCTGATAAAAAGTACAAAGATCTTCCAAATGGAGAAGAGATGATTCAAGTCAGAAATGATATTACTGGTGCCGATGGTATTAACTTAGAAATTCTTGGTAGAACTGGGGTCAAAATACAATTTGGTACATACACCACACAAATGAATGTTTACATAATTAAGGATTTGGTACAAGAGTGTCTCATTGGTCTTGATTTTGTTAATAAATTCAATGGGTTTAGAATACCAATTGGTCATTTAAAATCGACTTTAAAAAATTTTACAATTACAACTATACACAACTACAACAAGAAACTTAACAATCGCAGTTGAATAACAATGACGAAAAACCTAAAACTGTCCAAACCATCCACTCAAACTCAGATACTATTGAATCTAAGGAGGATCCATCGAAAAATGAAGTAATCAAAAATAAAATCTTAGATTAAATAAACTCTTTTTGAACAAAGTCTGTATAATTCATTGAATTTCTTAATTTTATTTGAAATCTTTATACAAAGAAAATTCGGGTCTTGCCTGTTATGTGACCAGCTGGTCACATATTATGTGACCATTGACTTTATGTCGATTTGGTGACCAGGTATTTTTTCTGACTGGTCACATATTCACTGGTCACCTAATATGTGACCAGGCAAAATTATTATTAAAATAAAGAATTTTTTTTTTTAAATTTTATTATTTAAGTGACCAGTTATTAAATTTATGTGACCTGGTTTTTTATTTACGTGACCAATTTAAATATTAATTTTAAATTATGAAAATTAAATAAAAAAAAATTATTTATGAATTTGAAAAATTTTTTAATGAAAAGTACCTTTTGAGTGTTTTACTTTGGCATAAAGGCTCTCATCGATCTCCACAATTTTGCCTTCACCACCTAATTTGAGATTTTTTTTGTCAATGTCAACCGTACACAATTGTCTAAGACGAAAAAATAACAATGCCACTGTATTGCGATGGACTTCATGTTCAAAATGGAATTTTATCTGGTCAACTGTTTTTGCAATTGTAATCTGCGCTGCCCAGCATTTAATTATTGCAAGAACAATTTTTAATGGCTTTCGAAAAAGTGAGAAAAATGAGTCATCATAAATTGTTTTATACGTTTTACAACTGTTACATCGCCAAGTCAAGAGACATTTTTTTGAATCCTTAGAACGCTTTCGAGTTGTTAAGTTCATATTTTGAACTTTTTTGCTGCAATTTTCTTTCGTACATTTTTGTACAGCAAATATTAAGCCTAAATCTACTAGTTTGTTAAAAATTTTCTTTTCATCAATCTCACTATCACAGAACTTGTGAAAAAATATAATAGACCTCAGAGTACTGTTTCTTCTATTCTTAAGGCAGAGAATCAAGAAAAGATAAAAAACTTATATGAAAATAATTTAATCATTCCTTGCTCTAAAAAAATGAGGGGTTCTAATTAAGTAAAAATTGAAGAGGCCCTTGATCACTGGTTCAAATCAGTTTTGGCATATAAAAATATTACTCTTAACGGTCCTTTGATTCAAGCCCAGGCTATTAAATATGCAACTATGCTAAATCAAACTGATTTTAAAGCTAGCAATGGATGGTTAAACGGGTTTAAAAAAAGGCATAATATTACCTTTAAAACTATTGTTGGGGAAGCTGGTTTAGTGGATCCCACTACAATTGAAAATTGGCTAAAAGTTCTTCCCGAGTTAATCAAAGGGTACAGTTTAAATAATATTTTCAATGTTGATGAAACAGCTCTATTCTATAAGGCTATACCTGATAAAACTATGTATTTTTCTGGTTTACAAATGGATCAATTTTGTAGTGTCGATCATTCTTTTCAAAGTAAAATTGATAAATATTTTTCTTTTTAATATATTTATTATCTTTTAATAAACAATAATTCCTTAAAAAAAATTTATTTCCAATTTTTTTCTTCCCATCCTTTAACATGCAAAATTGATTAATACGATATTGGTTAATACGATGCCCATTTTTTCCGCCCAAACACATCGTATTATCAAGACTCGACTGTACTTCTAATTTTTGAGTCAAAAAATAAAATTGGTCAAAATGAGTGATTTTCTATCAAATTATGTATTTGGTTTAGGGTTTAAATCTCAGATATTTTAATTTTATTTAAATCACCTTTTTTGCGATTTAATCTTCGAAAAATGTTCAACGAATTTGCTAAAGAATTTTTTTAGACGGACTTTTTAAAGAAGTGAATTTTTAGGCCATGATTAGTGCCAAAATTCACACAATAAACGTTGAAAATAACTCATATTAACCTTTGTAAAAATACATGACCACCCCATCTGTGTGATTTTCAGGGCTAACCGATTGAAAAAATTGGTCGATTGGGTTAATAAGATTAACCGAATTACCCCTCATCCCATTAACCCCAGCAGCAGCTAACCGGGTAACCTAAAATTTTCGGACTAAACGGGTGATTAAATTTGGCGTTTTCTATCGTTACTGAGTCTTTAGGAAAATTATCAAAAAAACAGGTGACCTGGTCAGGTCGTCTTACTATATTTTAACACATTTTTTATCATTATTACTTCAAAAATTAAAAAACTAATAAATTTTTCAAATTGGAGAGTTTTAAATATTTCTTTAAACCATTCCTGAATTAAATTTAGTCTAAATTTGGTCTCATTTTAAATATTTTAGTTATTTTTTATATAACTTGTGTTTTATCTCTTTTTGATTTTATTCTTGATGATTTTAACTAGTTTATTATTTTTTCTCTCTCTTTATGTTTTTTTTTACCTCACCCATAAATGATGTTCTCACTATATCTGATATGATCATTAAGCTTTAAAAAAATTTCTTTTGAAAATAACTAACCCAATTTATACCTAAAGCGCATTAATTACAAAAATCAAGTTTGACGCTAATTCTTTTTTGTTTTATTTATCTAAATAACAAGTCATTTAATTTTGATTTCTTGCTAATATTTTATAATGTTAGAATATTTCTTAAACTTTCTTGTTTGTTATTTCTTTCTTTAGTTAAGCTTACCACACCAATGACTTTTTTAAGAGATGTACTTCAAAGGTTGTTCCGATATTAAGAAACAAATTAAAATAAGTTAATTAAGTTTAAATGCGAATAAATTTGTGATTACGAGAGAATGGAATAATTAAGCTATTAATTAATGGATCATAGAGTATGGACAATTATTTGATAAGATAACTTAAAAGGGTAGCATTTGGAGTAAGTTTTTGTATTTTTCATGAATAGTATCTAAATTAAATTTGGTAAGCAATTGATTATTTGAGAGGTGGAAAGAAATTATTGAGATTGTTCAAAGAGCATTTCTTTTAGTTTACTCAATAACTATAATATCAATTTAATTTATTTTACCCTTAATATTGTGCGCTTTTTAATAAAAAATTTTAAAAAAATTAATCAAATTAAATTCGCACTTTTTTAAAATAATTAATAACTACAAAGCAATAGATTAGTTTTGAATAATTTGACTATAAAACTTTGAAACTCCTCCCAACCTCGTATACAAATCTTATAACATGGCGAAGATTTTTACTCCAATACAGCCATTAAAAAACTGAAAGGTATTTTTTAAATATAGTTGGAGGAAATTTCTAAGTCTTTCATTTACGTGTAGCTCTCTAGAAAAAATTAAATTTTTTCAATAGGAAATAATTTTTAAAAAAATTATTTTCTTTATTCCAATCTTTTTTTTTATATTTCAAGATATATATTTAATTTAAATAAAAAATTTTATATTTAAAATTAAGATATTTATAATATTAAAAAAACATTATTTTTATGAAAAAAAAAATTGGATAAATTTATATCAAATTTGAAAAATTATTCACAAAGTCAATAAACATTGAGTTGATATTATTGTTAATTGATAGCTAGAATGTTGCTTTTTTTAGTATTGATCTTTTGATCACAAAGCTATTTATCAATCTGTAATAAATTTTCCAAATTTTTTTCACTACTGTTGGATTTTGTCATTGACAGGGTTTTTTAAAAATAACAAGTCTCAAGTCAAGTCCAAGTTCGGACTTTTTTTTTGAAAAGCTCTTTATGGAAAAACAACATTGAAATTAAAAACTTCAATAAAGACAGCAAAGCACTTTTTAAAAACTAAGAAATCTCTTTTAAATTAAGTTACTAGCTTTGTACTAAGAAGAGAATTTTCAATAAACTTCGAATTTTAAAGACAGCTACATTAGGTTATGGAATAAAAATAAGCCATTAAAAAAAATAAATCAAATTTTGGCAAATATATTAGAAAAAAAAGAATTAAAAAAATTGTTTAAAGCGTGTGACAAGTAAGTTGAAGAAATATCTAAATTGATAAAAAGTATATGTAAAATTATTATTAAAATTTTAAAATATATGAGATTTGATTATCGAATTTTGAAATCGTCAATTTAAAGATTATTTTCAAGGCAAAGTAAATTTGTGCCTATACTATTCAAGTTATTTGAACGAATTTAAAAAACATAAATAAAAAAAGTTTTTCGTGTAATTATTATCTAAAAAAGTTCATTCGTAGAAGAAGAACAAAAGTTGAATAATATCTTAAAAAAAAATTCGACTTGAAATTATTATTATAATTTTAATTTAAATTAAAATTCAAACTAAAATTAATCAACAGTTATTTTTTTGGATAACTAAAAAATAAAAAAAATATAAAAAAGTTTCTTGTGTATAAGTTAAAATTACATTAATTTTTTTGTTTTAATAAAATTATTAAAATTATTCCTTAGTGATACTTGATCATATTGAATATTGGACTGATATTTTTTTAGCAAAGTCGAAATTGATTTGGAAAGGGCGATTTTAAAAAACCTGACTTAAGTTAATGCGTTTCGAAAATTTAGCTTAAAATTTCATGTCAAAAAAATAACTTTACAACTTTATAGAGAAAATTAAAGAGAAATTCTTAATCTATTTGAAAATATTATTTGGGCAAAAAAGTGTTTATCGAAAAAACGGAAAATACTTTGTTTGATTGAATCACAGTTAAAATTTGTATTTGTTGAAGATTTTGAAACAGGATTCGCTGAATAAAATATTGTCACTCAATCAAAATAGTATCACGAAATCCAAACAAAGATTTCAATTATTTAATTAATTAAAGAAATTAACCCGATTAAGACTTATGTTTAAACAAAGTTAAAATTTTCAAAATTCATAATTTATTGGCCCAATGTTTAAAAAAAGTTAATAAATTAAAAATAATATTGATAAAATAGTTATTAAAAATGTTGAATTGAACATATATGTAGTAGTTGCTTTACCAGTCGTAGTCGTAGTCGGAGTCGTAGTCGTAATCATTGATGTTAAATCCATAACTTAAAAAAAAAATCAAAAAATAGAAATTTTCCTGGAAAGAATATTTACACGAATAATTTCCTGAAACTTGAAGCGTAAATCCGCTTTCTCGAGCAGTTTCCTGAAATTGTTCTTCTTTTTCCCTCAGATCTTCATAGATCTCTTGCGCAAAGGCTTCAACACTCTGAGTTCCATCAAAGCCTTTATTTATTTCAACATTTATAAAATATTCGGTCCCATTTCTTAATATAATTTTATCATTATAAATAAGATGAAATTATCGTTAAATTTTACTGGGTGGAATCTAAAACTGAATCAACTCCTGTAACACTTTTTATTTGACTCTCTAATTCAGGAAATTCCTTGTCGTCAATAATCAATATTCTTCTATTTATTTTCTGCAAAATGATAATTCGCTCCAATCTAATTCTTCTTCTGCCAATTGGATTTGAAACCGTGCTGCTACTAGGGACAGCGACAGTTGTCGTTGGTGTCTGATCGCTAACTAAAAAAGAAGTCAAAAATTTGAAATTATTCTCAAAAAATATTTACCTGAATAATTTTCCGAAACCTGAATCTTAAAACCACTTTTTTCGGCAGTTTCCTTAAATTGGTCTTCTTTTTCCTTAAGATCTTGAAATAACTCCTGCGCAAAAGCTTCAACACTCTGACTTCCGTCAAATTCAGTGGTTAATTCAGCATCTATAAAATATTCATTTCCAACTCTTTTAAAAAAATTAAATTGCCTAAATAAAAATAAATTAAACAAAATATTTTACTTCCTGGAAGTCAAAATTGAATCATTTCCAGTAGAAATTTTAATTAGAGCATCTAATTCAGGGTATTCTTTCCCTTCAATGAGCAAAATTCTGCTGGTTAATTGCTGCAGAACAAAAATACCATCAAGTTTAATTTTTCTAATACCAATCGGATTAGAAACAATACTACTTCTAAAAGATGAAGTAGTGCTAATGGTTGTTTCAGTATTTGGAGATGAAGATATTGTTGTTGTTGTTTCAGTATTTGGAGATGAAGATATGGTGGTAGTTGTTTCAGTATTTGGAGTTGAAGAAATTGTGGTAGTTGTTTCAGTATTTGGA
>QEOQ01000522.1:0-11135 GCA_010279815.1 Brachionus plicatilis
ACCTAGGACCTTTAAAAAGTTTGATTTTAAAAAAGAACCCATAAATTTAATATCACCATAACTTTGATTATACTCATTTTTTTTTCATTCTGTAAAAAGATTTGAAAAATTTAGGAGATTAGCTTAAATTTGGTGTAATAAAATTCGAATTTGATCATAAATTGAGAAGGTTGGGTACTCATGAAAGCTAACTTTTTTCATTTTCCTTTTTTTCCATATTTTTTTCGATAAAAAACCTTCAACAGCTGATAACTTTACAAAAAAATAATTTTTTTTATCTTGTAAAAAAACAGTAGACTCAGTGAATCCTAAGCTTCAATTTGGTACCATTTTCATTCTATTTGGACAAAAATTGAATGACCTAGGACCTTTAAAAAGTTTGATTTTTGAAAAGAACTCATAAATTTAATATCACCATAACTTTGATTTTACTTATTTTTTTTTCATTCTGTAAAAAGATTTGAAAAATTTAGGAGATTAGCTTTATTTAGGTGTAATAAACTTCGAATTTGATCATAAATTGAAAAAGTTGGTGACTGATGAAAGCTAACTTTTTTCATATTCCTATTTTTCCATATTTTTTTCGATAAAAAACCTTCAACAGCTGATTACTTTACAAAAAAATAATTTTTTTTATCTTGTAAAAAAACAGTAGACTCAGTGAATCCTAAGCTTCAATTTGGTACCATTTTCATTCTATTTGGACAAAAATTGAATGACCTAGGACCTTTAAAAAGTTTGATTTTAAAAAAGAACCCATAAATTTAATATCACCATAACTTTGATTTTACTTATTTTTTTTTCATTCTGTAAAAAGATTTGAAAAATTTAGGAGATTAGCTTTATTTAGGTGTAATAAACTTCGAATTTGATCATAAATTGAGAAAGTTGGGTACTCATGAAAGCTAACTTTTTTCATATTCCTATTTTTTCATATTTTTTTCGATAAAAAACCTTCAACAGCTGATAACTTTACTAAAAGATAATTTTTTTTTATTCTGTAAAAAAACAGTAGACTCAGTGAATCCTAAGCTTCAATTTGGTACCATTTTCATTCTATTTGGACAAAAATTGAATGACCTAGGACCTTTAAAAAGTTTGATTTTAAAAAAGAACCCATAAATTTAATATCACCATAACTTTGATTATACTTATTTTTTTTTCATTCTGTAAAAAGATTTGAAAAATTTAGGAGATTAGCTTTATTTTGGTTTATTAAACTTCGAATTTGATCATAAATTGAAAAAGTTGGTGACTGATGAAAGCTAACTTTTTTCATATTCCTATTTTTCCATATTTTTTTCTCTTAAAAACCTTCAACAGCTGATAACTTTCCAAAAAAATAATTTTTTTTTATTCTGTAAAAAACAGTAGACTCAGTGAATCCTAAGCTTCAATTTGGTACCATTTTCATTCAATTTGGACAAAAATTGAATGAACTAGGATATTTTTATTTAAAAACGAACTATAACGATCAAAAAAAAATGGTCATAATTTTTTTCACTTATTTTGTATAATCTATCAAAAGATTTGGAAAATTTAGCTTATTATCTCCATTTAGAGTATCTGAACATCGAAATTGATAGTAAATTAATAAAAAAGGGTCCTCTTCAAAGCTAACTTTTACAAAATCATTAGTTTTTTTTTTAAAAAAAACTTTTAGGTGCTGATAACTTTACCCAAAAAGGAACTTTTTGAATTCTTTAAAAAGCATTTGGTTCATTTTTATCTCTGCTTTAATTTGGTATCATTTTTATTAAATTTGGATAAAAATTGAATGAGCTAAAAGCAAAAGGAATGACGGAGTGAATAAGGAAATAAAAAAAAAAATTCAGTATAGTCATCATTGTAGTGCAATTTTTTGAACAGAAAAAAGATAATTTTTTAATTTTGCTCGATGTGTAAGATAATTACAATTTTAAAGGACTTTTTTTGGGTCCGAGTATTTCTTTTTTATAATTAGACAAAAATATGTGAATGAAAATAAGAAAAAAAATTTATTCAATTAAATTTATTTATATTTTTTTAGAAAGTTAAAACAAAAATTGAGCTGATTGAGTCGAAGATTATTAATATTCTCTAGGATCATGTTTAAACTGTCTCGGTGTAAGTCCGATGCAGGCAGCCATTGAATTTGGATTTTTTCAACGAGGGAGATTTCTGTAAGCAGTGTTGTTTTAAAGTTTAGCAAAAATGCCACGTGAATCTAGTCTGCATCGTTTATTTGTTCTCGAGTCAACACGAGAACTTAATCCTTTGGTTTTTCATCCTCTGTCACAAATACAAGTTCCAATAATTAACTGTCTTTGAGTCCGATCAAAAAAGAAGGTTTTTTTTTATTTGAAATTAAATAATTTTTTTTTTCAATTTTATTACATTGATAAAAAAATACTTGAAATTATTTGTTTCAGACTTTAAACAATCAAGTTTTTTTTATCTTCGTATTACATAAAATAATAAGCATATTTTATTCAATATCTTGATTAAACCTTGATTTTGCATAAAAGTCTTAACATAGCTCAATATATTCAAAATAATTCAATCTATTGCTTATTTGTAGTTTTCTTGAAAATAATTAATTCATTTTCACTCGAACACAAACAACAAGGTAAAAAGCAGCCAAATTTAAATTTAAAGCGTTTGTTTGATAGAAAATTTATTTAATTAAAAAAGAATCATATTATAAATTTTGGTAGAAAAATATTTTATTGAAACATTCTACGAAGAAAAAAAATTCTGAACTTAACGTTCACCGTTTCTTGTCAAAATAAAAGTTGAATTTAAGAATCAAATTAAAAAATCAAATAGTTTGTTGACTAGTCTTTTTTCTTCAAATTGTTAAGTAATCAAATGGCATTCAAGCGTTGCTAAAAAAATATTCACCATTATAATTAAGATTGGAGTATATTTTTTTTTTTTAAGAAAAAGAAAAATATTTTTTTTCTCTGAACGATCACTGTCTTCTTAAAAATCAAAAAAAAACCTCAATCAATTTTGTGAATTGAAAATTTGATTTGAACATTTTCGGCATATTTTTCTCGAGTCTAATTTATTCACAAAAATTAAAGTCTGCATTCTTTTATTTTATAACTGGGTTTTAATTTAACAAAAAAAAGCTATTTATCTATTTTTCAGACTAAATTAAAGTTGATTAGGATTTTTTTCGTACCTTTGTGCCTAGATTTGGATACTAAAACTTTTAACAATATGTTATTTGTTTGCTATCAGTTAATTTCTCAATTTGGTTTTTATAAGTAAATTAGTTTAAGAAAATTGGTTTTGTGTTGATTGAATGCAAAAATGGTGCATAAAAAAAATGAGATACCAAAGCGGGAACAGTGGAGTTCCAAAATGGATTTTATTCTCTCGTGTGTTGGATACGCAATAGGTACATTTTTTTTTTCATTTATTTGGTTCATTTGAAATTTTATTTGGATGTTTTATTGTCAAGGTCTAGGAAATGTGTGGAGGTAGAAAAAATAGAAATTTAAATTTTATTCATAAATTCAAAAATAAATTAAAAAAAAAAGGTTTCCCTATTTGTGCTATAAAAATGGCGGCGGCGCTTTTTTGGTACCGTACACTCTCACTTTAATATTTGGTGGAGTTCCAATGTTCTTTTTAGAAGTGGCTTTAGGCCAGTCTCAAAATGTTGGCGTATTAGGAGTTTGGAGAATATGTCCACTATTCAAAGGAGTTGGCTATGCAGCAGTTATAATGGCGTTTTGGCTCAACATTTATTACATAGTTGTTTTAGCGTGGGGTATTTATTACTTTTGGTATTCTTTTTCACTAGATTTGCCTTGGGCAACGTGTAACAATGATTGGAATACAGACAAATGCGTGTCTTCATATAACCTTACTCATTTGATGAACATTAGCAATTATTCCGTTTCGTCGGCTCAAGAATTTTGGGAGTATGTTAGAGAGACAAAGATTAGATTAGATTTTTTATTGATAAATTATTTTTTTAAGACGAAAAGCTCTGCAAAAAACAGATCGACTTGAAGATCAAGGCAGTATACGGCTGGAACTAGCTATTGCATTGTTTGTTGCATGGATTTTGTGCTATTTTTGCATTTGGAAGGGGGTAAAGTGGACTGGCAAAGTCGTTTATTTTACTTCACTTTTTCCCTATCTATTGCTTGCAATTCTCTTGGTCAAAGGACTTACGCTCGATGGAGCATGGGACGGCATCAAATATTTGTTCATTCCAAGACTTGACAAACTTGCCAACTCCGAAGTAATTTTCTTAATGAAACATTAGATAATTTTTCGATTTGAAGAAAACTTCAAAGTTATGTAATAATTTTTGTAATAATACTTATTGCCTGTGTTTATTTTATGTAAAAAATAGCCTTAATACTGAAATAGGACAAAAATATTTAAATTTATTATAATTATTATTTTTTAAGCAAAAGTAAAAAGGCAAATTGAAGTTCATGATCAAATCAAAATTTTTAATTTTAGATTTAAAAAAAAAATCTTTTTTATCAATTTTTTTTTTAATAAATGACTTAACTTAATTAAACATAATTTGTTTAAACTTTAAGTATTGAAAAAATTTTAAGAATTTTTATGTGAAATAAAAATTAAATATTAATCAATATTTCGAACTTTTGCAATTCAAAATTTAACTTTGTTTCGCTGTAATATGTTTTAATTGAAATTAAAATATCATTTAAAAAGTTTATTTGAGCAAAAATTTGGATAGCTCAATGTGGTTTTTAACTTATTGAAATTTTAATTTTGGAAGAATTAATTAAAGATCAATTAGAAAAAAATATATTTTTTTTTAAATAAAAGATATCAAAAATTCAATGTTAAATTAAAAAAAGAAATAAAAAAGTATATTCATTTTTTATTTAGATTTTAATTAATTAATTTTTGATCATGTAATCGTGATCATGAACTTCAAGTTGCCAAGTTAAAACTTTTAATTACTAAACAATACAAAAAATCAAAATGCACTTGTAATAAAAACTTAATTTATTTTTTAATTCGAAAAAGAGATAACGCATTTAATTTAGATAATTTTTCGAATATTTTAACAAATTTTAAATTAAACAATTTTTCAAACGATACTAGCTATATTCTATTCTATGATCGTACTTTATCACATTTTTCTAATTACCGAGCTTTTTTAGTTTATTTTTTTCTGAATGAAATTTTGCTCGAATCAGCTTATTGAAAATAAAAATTAAAATAGTTCAGATTTATTTGCATTAAGATTTTGTTTAATAGTTGTAAAAATTAGATTAATTATTCGACCATGATATTAATTAGTTAAAGAAGGAAAAAATCTCTTTTATTAATTAACACTAAATTTAAATAAAACTTTATATTTTTAAATTAAAAAAATTAATTTACTTGACATTTATTTTTTTTAGAAATTTACGAATTTTTTATCCGGTTAGGACTTGTCTTTCTAACTTCTCAAGAAGCTAGTGTATAATCTTACAGAGGGATATTATAAATGAGAACAATAGATTTTGGAAATTGTTTTTTTTTAAATTTTGTTAAATTCTGTTCAAAAATAAAAAAAGAAATTTTATTAGAAACTTATAATTTTTTTTCAAACTGGAGGGTTTAAGACGAATGCAATTGTCTTTCGATAGTGATTCATTTTGAATAGACTTTGAGTTGTAAATTTTTACTGAATTTCATAAAACCGTTTCTAAATCAAAATAAGATTCAAGTTTTTATGAGAATTATTGAATGGAATATTTTTTTCAATTTGAAGGAGCTTTTGCTGATTAAAAAAAAATTAGGAATTTTCAGAAAAAATGTTTTAAAAATGAAAATGCATTAAAAAAAAATGTTTAACAGCGGTCTTAGCAGTCTAAGTTGAGGTTTAACACTGCATAAGCAGATCGATAGCTTTATTTGGAAATGTACTGTAATTTTCTTCTCGAGATGCATTTGACCATAAAATACAGTAAAATTCGTATAGAAAAAGATGCTTTAAATGAATTTCAAAATTTGCTTTTAATTATCTTTTAAATTAAAAAAATTTTTTCTAAGATTTTCTTACAAAAAAATTAAAAATTTTACTATTTTTACGATTTTTAACCATTTGTAAAATAAGTCTATAAAACACTGTGCACTTTTTTGTATTTAGCATGTCATTAAAAAGTATTCTTAAACAATTTAAAAAAGTATTAGGAAGCAAATGTTGCTTATAAATTAAGCTTTTTACAGATCTAAATTATCTATTTTAGTAAATAAGTTTTTCTGAATTGAAGCGAACTTCACAACCCATTTGGATATTATATTTAGAAAAATTATCCAAGAATGTGACTGAGTATTAATTTTAATTCAAGGTTTGGATTGATGCAGCCACTCAAATATTTTTTTCCTATGGACTCGGTGTCGGTGCTATTGTCGCTCTTGGCAGCTACAACAAACGTGACAACAATTGCTATCGGTAAAAATAGAGACTTTTATTATTGTATTATTTAATTTTTGGTATTTCTGTTGTAGAGATACTCTCATTTTGACTGCCTTCAATGAAGGAACTTGTTTGCTGTCGGGTTTTGTGATTTTTTCAGTTCTTGGTTTCATGGCAAAACAATCGCATACAACAATAGATGCTGTGGCTGATTCAGGACCAGGTCTAGCATTCGTTGCCTATCCCAATGCCATTAATCAACTGCCATTCTCTTCATTTTGGTCTATACTATTTTTTCTAATGCTTCTATTTATTGGTCTTGATAGTCAAGTAATAATAATTAATTATGCGATTAACTTTTTATTTTAGCAATGAATTTAATTGAGCTCCAAATGATTTCACTTGTGCTCTGAACAAAAATTAAAGGTGAACTCCCAAGTTACTTAAATGATCACTCAAATTTTTATTTTTAATATGATTTTTAATACATCATTTCTTAATAATAGCGGACGACAAGCTATTATTTCCATTTGATTATTTTCTCTTAGCCAAGTATTTTTTTAAGGTCGCATATTAAAGTGCCATTTATTTTGATCAAAAGTCAATTAAAATTATTAGAAAAAATGTCAATTAAATGTTTTAATCGTTATGTAAAAGTACTAGTTGTCATTTAAAAGATTAAGTGACATTTATTAACATTAGATACGCTTAAAATATATGAAAGGACAGTTTTTTTAATTAAATAGAACTTAAAACTATTAATTGTCAGTAAGAATGTAATGATACAATTTTTTGGGGTATTTGTTTATTATAAAAAAAATTAAAAATGGGTCCATAAAAATTATTCGATTCTTTAAAAAAATAATCTAATCCTATAGTTAATTACACAAACTTCATTCTCATTTTGGAGAATTTTAGAATGATTATTACACCAATCTTCAAGTTCAACTAGACTTTAATTATAACCACCATATTTTTTTCTTCCACTGTGCTAAATAACTATTTAGCTGTACTTTTTAAAGTACCTCTAAATTTTTTTAAGAATATCAATAATCGCATTAGTCTTAAGGATTCCATCAGACAACAGCTAACTTATAATTACTTTGATATTTTCATCAATACCTCGTTTCACTGGTGATTTATAGTCATGTTCAGCTACATTATTAAACACCGTCACTTTCTGGTTATTGAAATGATATAGAAGACAAATCTTTGTATTTCAGTGTTTGCCACGTTTTTCTCCAATTGAATTGATTTGATTAAGTAATATAAAGAAAATTAAAAACGACGCATTGTAATAGTTAGAGGTTCGATATGTTTAAATATTTGATAGTTTAGAAGAAAAATAGATCGTTATTATCTAAAATCAAAATTTATTTTTAGCTAAATAACCAATTTTATAAATAAATTCCCATTTAAATACAAGCCAATTTTAATTAATTGTATCTTGATGTGCTAGAATCATTCCAGGAACTGCATTCGCTTCAAAGAGAGAAAAGTCATATGGTGAAGAATTTTTTGATTCCTTTCCAGCTGAACTATGCCGCATCAATTTAGGAATTAAAAAAGGTGTAAGAAGCTAAAAAATCAGTCAAAAAAGTAGAAAAAATTAGTTAATTTTTTATTTTGAAAATTATTTATATAATTGATTTTTTTAAATGATTAAATAAATTAAATGAGTGATGATTTATTTTTAAATTTGACTTTGTGACGTACATTAAATGGTATTTAACTCAATTTTGCTACAACTGATACTCTTAATTTACTAATAATGCATTATATTGACTTTAATGATCTAAATCACGCTTTAATGTTAACTCTTTTTTTTAAATGAAGCCTCTTTTTTTTTTTAAATTACTAATTATGGGCGAGTGGTATTGTGAAGCTTTTGGATGTGTTGGATGATAGCTTTAGACACCAGTCATTTTGAGCAGATCTTCTACGACTTGTTTTGACTCATTGGTGATGCCGTACTGCTTGACGTTTTCATTTATGGTACTATGATTGTGATCATCTATGGTCTTGAACAGGCTGACGTTGGCGTTGGTGTTGTGCTAGTGCAGCATGATTGCTTCCGCTGAACACTGTGGATCACATCGCTATACTAACTTACAGTGAAACTCGTAACTTAAGGTGTTCTCGGTTGTATTTGGCTTTTGCTTGAATCAGATTTTTTCAGATTCGAGAAAAGATAGAACTTTCTGGAAGACTAGAACTTAAAAGAAAATTGAAGAGTTGAGCTTTCGCTGGGTTGGCTTGTTTTCGTGGTCTTCATTCACGGCTGATAACTGTGAGTTGTGTACATATTGATAAGAAAAAATTATTTATAAGAAATTTATTTAATGTTTTATCATTTCAGAGCAAAAAAAAATTAATAGCTCATCTCAGTTAGTTAGTTTTAAAATTAAATAAATAAGATCACGAGTGAATTATATATTGGAGCTTAAATAGAATTAAATTGGGAGCACAAGTGTAATTATTTAGAGCTCGATTAAATCTCACTCATTATTTTATTAAAAATATTAAAAAAAAAAAACTAAAAAAAAATCCAGTTTTGTACAGTCGAAGGCTTTGTGACTGCGTGCATGGACGAATGGCCTCAATATCTTAGAAAACGGAAAGAACTCTTTATTGCAGTTGTTTGCTTTATTAGCTACTTACTTGGTCTGTCGAATGTGACACAAGGTGGCATCTATATATTTAACATATTCAATACATATGCGTGCAGCGGATGGGCTTTGTTGACTCTGATGTTTTTCGAGTGCATTTCAGTGTCATGGTTCTATGGAATCGACAAATTCTACGATGACATACACTCAATGATCGGTTACTATCCGAACAAATTTTGGAAAATTTGTTGGCTCTATTTGACACCGTTTTTGTGCGTATCGGTTGCCTTATACACTCTGATTAGCTATGAACGATTTACTCTAAAGGGATATGTGTATCCATTGTGGGGAGAATTGGTTGGTTGGTTAATGGCACTTTCGTCCATGATGGTCATTCCGCTATACATCATCTACAAACCACTAGCGACCAAAAAGTCATTTAAACAAGTAAGTTTTGAATTAAATTATCAACTAAATAAAAATGAGTAAAGCGTTCAATTTTATTTTCCAGTCAAATTTGCTAAAATAATGGTAGAATAAGATAATTGAAAAAGGGCAAATTGAAGTTTGAGATCAAGATCAAAAAATCAAAATTTAAATTGAAATATATTTTTTTAATAATAGAGAAAAATTAAATTTTTTTTTAAGTTTATTTTCATATTTAATATTTTAAAATGTCCCCTTCTATTGAACTTTAATAAGTTAAAATATTTTAATTGATTTTAATGAAAACCTTCATTTAAAGACAAAAAAGTTAACTTTTTTAAAATTTATAATTTATTCTAGTTGATAAATAAAATTATTTCAATTTGAATGAATGGATGTAAAAGCTATAAATTTGAATTTTTGAATTAACTTAACTTGAATTATTTAAATTATTGATTGTTTTTGTTAAATAATTAGAGATCAATCATTTGATGTTAATTTAATAATGAACCATTATTAGACATGTTTAGTATTTATTTCTTTAAAGTTATCAAAACATTAGATTAATTTAGTTTTAAATTTTTAAATGTTCGTTTTGATTTAAAGATTTGATCTGAAACTTCAATTTGCCTGAAAAAGAGATTTTCATCTCCACTTAATTAAATCTAAAATAAAGTTTTTGCACTTTTTTTTTCAAATTGTTAACAGCCTTTTTATTAAAAACTCTTGAAATTATTTTTAAAAGTTTAAATTATTTTTTGACAAAGCGAATACTCATTTTTATTTTTTAATAAGCAAACAAATATTATTTGTAAAAGTGTCATACTTGTATGTCTTAATATGTACTAAGCTAACAAAGTCATAAATTTTAGATTGCGTCATGAATATAAGTGATAATCTAAGTGTCAAATTTTTCTTGGTTTAATAAATTTTGCTTAAATTCATATAAAATATCCATTGTCCTAATAAGAAAAAGTAAAAAAAAAAAAAAGTAATCAAATTTTTATTTACAAAAAATTGTGTTTTAAACAAGGCGATTAATGACATAATAATTAAATATTTTTGAACATATTGTAAAAATTGAGCTAATTTAAACAATTGAAAAATCGAAAGGCAAAATTTACTAATTATTTTGATGTAATTCGAAACGATTACTCAAATTAGAGTTGCTCAATTCTCAATTTGTTGACATTTCAAATAAAAAATGGTATATGATCGATTATTTTGATGGTTGAAGATTTAATTTAGAGTTACACTAAAAAAAGTTAAAATTCAGCATTAATCATACCAAGCTTTAAGAGCTTAGAAAAAAAAATTTTTTATTTTTTTTTATTACTAAATTCCAAATGATTTAGATTAGAAATAAAAGAAGATACAATTTGCATTTGAATTTTTTGAATTTTTTTTGAAATTTAAATTATTTTTCTATGAGAATTAACGAAAAGAAATTAAATAAACTCTAGAATTTTAAAGAATTTTTAGAAAAGTTTCTCTAGTTGCCAAATAGTTTGTGTTATTTTTATTTTTTTGACAAGCAATTTCAAGTTTTTGAAAATAATTTAGTAAATATTTTTCCATTCATATTCTGAAATTATTTGTGCTCCTAATCTTTCAATCGTTAAACATTATTACATTTTTATTTAGAGTCACATTTTAACCAATGTCAATAATATGATTTAAATGTTCAGAGATTTAAAATAGTTTTTTTT
>QEOQ01000522.1:13927-49520 GCA_010279815.1 Brachionus plicatilis
TTTTTTTTTTTTTATTTCCTCCTCGATGTTATTTAGAAGGACAAGCGGTAATTGAACACCTTTTTCTAGTAAGTCCTCTATATATTCCTCGGTCTCTTTGCTAATACCATGTCCAGTGTTGGCAATCTCATCATGATTGTGTTGATCCTTTGTTTTAAATAAAGCCACTGATATATTTTCAATTTTATAAAGTAATTAAATTGCAGCTGCGCATTGAGGTCCTTTTCTCTTAACTAGGTTGCATCGATAATCAACTCATAAACCGGCCTCAGTTTCACTACTTTTCAGAGAAGACCAAATCTTTTCATTATCTAATCAAGACTGATTGGATGCTTCTTGATCGTCGAATGTTCTCTCATAGATCCAGTTCTTCCTGTTTTTTTTCTTTTTATTGGATTCTTGAACCTCGTCTTCAGATTCTGATTCAGAAGTTACATAGTCATCAACTATTCGATACTCACTATCAGACACTTCAATACTTTGATAAAACTTAAATCACATTAGATCATCTTTAAATATCCACAAAAAAAACTCTCACAGGAGATAATTAAATTAAATCAAGAGATAATTTCAACTGTTCATTAATTAAGTTAAGAGCTATATTCATCATAATCATACTCATCTTCAGTAAATTTAGTGACAAAAAAACTCAGGATACATAAATATTTATTATTAGAGACAGTTAATTAATCAAATTAATCGAATAAATAATATTATAGATAGAAAAAATAAAATAATATATTTTATTAAGTGATCGTTTAAGTAATGTAAGAGATCGATTAATAATACCCCTTTTTAATTGAAAGCTAAGAGCCTTGTAAAAAATTTCTATTTAGTTTAGATTATTCCTAGAAAATCAAAAAATAAAATTTTATTCAAATTGTTTATTTAATTTAATAGAAGTAATAAGCACTTCTAACACAAAAAATAGGATAAATATATAAATGCATATAAAGAAATAGAATTTTTTTAATAATTATTATAACAATAATAATAATAAAAGTTAGCTACTGCAAGAAACTTGCAAAAAAGTCTCACAAGGAGAAAAAATAATTCTACATGTTTACATCTGAATATTTTTAGATTCTTTGTATGATATTTGAGAAAATAAAAAAAAACTCTTTCAAATTATTTAGTTACTAAAATTAAAAATAAAAATTTTTATTGAATTTTTTACATTTAGCCCAAAAATGGTGTTTTCATGGTATTACAGCAATTTACAGAACCATTTTTGCGCACTTTGAAAAAAAATTATAAAATTTATACTTTTTGTACTGAAATTTCACATTTCCCACAATGAAGACTCCTATGTTAGCTCTTACATTGTACATACAAACTTAACATTAGACTGCTAGGTTAGATAAATAAAATGAAAATAATTTATAATTAGACAAAATTATTGATTCAAAATCAGTCCACAACAAACTTGCTCCAATCAAGCGAAACCAAACCAATCCAGATCCTAACTTAGGTAACTAAATTTTGAAATTTCCTACCTAAATTTTTTTTTTAATTTTTGGTTGCGCCATTCAAAGTCACTTTAAACCAAACCAAACCAATCTAACTCCAATTCAAATTGTTGCTATTTGTTTTTTTGTCTTCTGATACCTTGAGCATGCCTTAATGAAGATACCGAGTTACATCTGATAGGGAGTTTTGTTCAGTTAACTTGAAAACACTTCTTAGGAATTTAAAAAGTCGGATTAAGTCACGGATTCGAGGTACTAACTTTGTGGCTCTTCTCTGTACAATCTCAAGAACTTTAATCCTTTGCTGTATTTGGAGATCAGACTACTACGGCGTATTCTAGATGAGGTCTTACAAATATGCAGAACAATAGCCTAAGCGCGTCAATGGTCCAGAACCGGAAAGCCTTAGTTGGCCCAACACAGCACTTGCCTTATTAGTTTGCATCCTAATATGCGCTGAGAACTATTTAATTGTTTAATTGATAGATAAAAATTTAATTATTTATTTAATTGATAAAAATGATGATTTTTGGAACAAAGAGTCCATGAAGAATTCGAGTCCAAGAATTACTTCTTATGCAATAATCAAAGAGTTTACTGTTAACTTGAAATTATTTAATAAAGAAAATAAAATTCACTTTGATTTTAATAAAACTAAATTTTTCTTTTTAAACCTTAATTTTTTAAATACAGTCGAGAGCATCATTTCAAAAAGATTTAAATTTTATCAAAGTTATTTTTTGTGGTTTATATAAAAAAAATGAATCAAAAATTATCTAAATTTAGCATTAATAATTTTATTCAATTATTCGTAATAAATGTTTGTGAAAGAGTCCCATAATAAAATGATTTCAATTAGGATTTTTTCAATTTAAAAAAGTCCTCCAAAAAATTTAAATATTGATTTAAAAAAGCTGATGATGTAATTTACCACCGTTGATATTTTAGAATCAGTTTGTGAAGTCTCTTTACATGGGTCAGGTTCAACATAAGCATTGGAAATGTTAATTGGATCATGTTGCTCTTGGCTGAAATCATCACAGGCTTGTGATACACGAGTACTCTTATAAAAATTTTTGTATGTTTCTCTTAAGCTTGTACTAATAGGTTTATTTTCTAATAACTGGTACATTTTAACTAAAGTTGAAAAAAAAGAATTTGAATCAAAAGCAGGTAAATTGAGATTTTCTGTTTTATTTAGTTCTTGCATTAAGGTGAAATAGCTTTCACCAGAAGGGACACTTAGGCATCGTTTAAATGTACTTTGACGAGGGTAATAAGTTAAAAAATGATAGCACATTTCTTGTCTTGTTCCGAGGCCACCAAAAGTAAAATTTGTTCTTTTACTGGTTTGATAAATGCATTCAGTAATAAGTTCGTCTTTCTTTGGAAAAAATTAAAAAATTAAATTTTAACTCTTAAACTTTACCTTGGTAATTTGAACTGGTGGATTAAGCAGATATGTGTTCTGATAGTTGAAATCATAATATTTATTGCGAAATAAATAGCCAATGTCTTGGCCATCTCGAATTATTTTGGTCGACACTTCCAGGCCACTGAGATGTGTATGAGGATTGGCTGCAATTATATTCAGATCTTCATTTCTAAGTTTCTTTTAAAATAATTATATTATTATTTTTTTTCCTTTTCATTAGGTAAGAATAAGTCAAAAAGTTCAAATTTTTTAAAATTTGATGGAATTTTTTTCATTAAAACTTAAAATGATGTGATACTTTTAGATGATGTATCATCAATTAACTAATTCATAGAAAGTAAATAAAATTAAATAAAACTAATCGAATAATTTTTTGTAGGAAAAATTTCATAGAAATATACTCATAGAATTTTTTTTTCAAAGAAATTATGTTAAAAACTTTAATAGAAAGATTTAAAAATTAAATTAATTTAATTGTTTTTACGAACAAATTTAAAATTTATTTACATTATATTAACTCTTGAAGTAAATTTTTTAAATTAAAATTTTCTTTTTTTGTTTAATTTTTCTAGATATTTTTCAATTTGTTGTAAATGAAAAATTAAGAGAAATTATTATTCTGAAATTTTTTTGAATTATTTTTCTATTTTTAATACTTAAAATAAATTCAATGAAAATTATTCTATGGAATAATTATTCTACGAAAAAAAAATCTTTGAATTGAACGTTCACCAGCTTTTTATTTTCAAAACTTATTTATATATTGTGTTTTTTTTTCTTATTTAATTTAAACATTGCCGAATCTGTCATCTTGAGTTGCTGATCAATTCAAAATATTATTTCAATTCAAAGAGTTTATCTTTAAATATTAAAATAAATGTTTAAATTAATTCAAATAATCTTAATGAAACGGCAAAATGTAATTTATTGTACATTTTTATATTTTTACATTTTTGAGAGAAGAAAAAAAAATCTCAAAATCAAAAAATCTACAAAAATTTTCATTCAAGAAAAGTAATAATAAATTCGCAATTACTTAAAAAGGAGTTTTAGAAAAATTTGAATTTAAAACCAAGGATAATTTTTTGAAAATCCTTTTTAAGTAATTGAGAATTTATTATTACTTTTCTTGAATGAAAATTTTTCTAGAATTTTAGATTTTGAGATTTTTTTTCTTCACTCAAAAATGTAAAAATGTAAAAATATAAAAATGTACAATAAATTACATTTTGCCTAATGAAATATGCTTTACGTGTTATGTAGATTTAAAATTAAAGTAATTAAAAAAATATTTTCTCAACCCATTGATAAAATTGATTTTTAAGATTTAAAACTATAAACTGATTTTTTATAATTTTTTTTTTTAATTTTTTTTTCAAAAGAATATGTGTCTTTATTCAAAATTAAAAATTAAATTTAATAATGAATTTCAAATCTTAAATTCCTAATAAGTAATAAAATGAAAAGATCAATCTTTCCTAAAAATATTTTTGATAAAAAAAGTTATTTTATTTTTTAGATCTACATAAAATGTAAAGCATGTGTACGCACTATAAGCATTACTGCTTCCAAGAAGCACTTTTATTAGTCTTCTGGGGCTTTTATCCTCGTCGCCAGATGTAATGTTTACATTAGTACCCTTGGGCTTGTCTATCCGATCTCTCTCGTAGACGTATTGGAGCATGTATTTATGCTCCATCTTAATTTAAACGCTCATGGTTAAGTTAATTAACTCCAGTGATGGCATCTTGAAGTTAATGATCAATTCAATATATCATTTCAATTCAAAGAGTTAATCATTTGATAGTAAAATTAACCTCTGAATTAATTGAAAAATTTTTAATGTAAAATGCTTAACATGTTATGTAGTTTCAAAAAATAAAAAAAATCTTTTCCAGAAATATTTGTAGAAAAGATCGATCTTTTCATTTTATTACTTATTTGGAATTTTAATATTTGAAATTCATTTTTAAATTTTATTTTAATATTGAGTCCTAAATGCAAATACTTTTGAAATAAAAATTGCAAAATAAACTCTATAAAAAATCAATTTATAAAAATTTAAATATAAAAATCGATTTTATCAATGGATTTAGTAAATATTTATTTTAATAATTTATTTTTTTTAAATCTACATAACATGTAAAGCATGTTATATTAAAATTATTTGAATAAATTAAAGATTAATTTTGATTTCTAAAGATAAACTCTTCGAATTGAAATGATATTTTGAATTGATCCTCAACTTCAAGATGCCCTAGTGATAGCGACAAAGATGTTGCTTTATCACAGCATGTTACATCAAAATTATTTAAATTAATTTAACGATTAATTTTAATGTTTAATGATAAGCTCTTTCAATAGAAATAATATTTTGAATTGATCACCTACTTCAAGATGCCCCGAATCTGGCGTAATTTTTATTATTAAATAATAATAATAATAATTAAACTTGATTGGGTCATAAACTTTAAATCGCCAAAAAACTAGTAACGTAATTATTTTTTTATTTTGAAAATTATTTATATAATTGATTTCTTAATTTATTTTAATTGATAAAATTAATAAATTAATATTAATTTATGATTTTTTTAACTTGATTTTTTGCGATGCATTAAATGACATTTAACTAAATTTTGTGACAACCCATACTTTTAATTTACCAATAATCCATTAAATCGACTTTTTTTTATTTGACGATTTAATTATTTTTTTAAATGATGCGGGTCTTTAGTCAAAAGTGACCAAGACTAGTCACCTAATTTTCAAAGATGGAATATGTAACCAGAAGTAAAACAATAAAAAGATGAAATAACAAAAAAATTTATTATGTGACTAAAGAAACAATTAAGTGACCAAAGAAATTCAAAATCATCAGTTATAAATTTCAATATAAATATAAATGTTTTTTTAGCCATTTGTATTTTTAACTCTTTACGCTCAAAAAAATTATCGAATTTAGGACACTTATTGAAGATTTTTTGCTTCTTCTATATTTTTATCTGTACATTTTTGTTTTTAAAGCGCCTGCTTTTAATATAACAAACTTTTATATTTAATGCTTTCTAATTTTACTTCTGACAGTTCCTTGTTTATTTATACATTTTTCCTCATATGAAACATATATCTTATTCTATTTTCTTACTCTTGCTCATCTTCATCTTCAATATCAGTCACGTCAAGATCATTAGCTAAATCAATTGTATTTTGCCTTGTGCATCTTCTGAGCTAATTTCACTACCAAAATCTCCTTCAATAGAACTAAGCGCGTTTGTTAATGCACAATAAACTTTTATTGTGATTCAGAATGAAAAATATTTTATGAAACAAAATTAAACTTTTTTCAATTATTCTAAAATTGATTAAAAAAAATTTTAAATGTTAAAATAGTGACCAAACGAAAAAATAAGTGATCAATTTCTGGGGGAGGAGGACAAAATAAAGAAAGACGAAATGTAGAATTTTCTTCAAAATATAGAAAGACAGAATATAGACATGACAAAATATAGACTAGGACTAAATGTAGAAAAAAATATAAATATAAAGTCTTGGCATCACCAGATTCAATTAGACACTAGAAAACATTTAACTATTCCGAAAGTTGTAGAATTATCTAGAAGAGAGCAAAATAAAGTAGATTCAGATAAGCTTAGAATCAAAAGCGGTGAACAATTTAAACCAAAAAAAGACAAACATGAGACTAATCTGAGAATTTTAGGATTGGTGACAGATTATGAAAGTGAGAATATTGAAGAATTTTTAGAAGGTTTAGGTAATAATTTACTAATTGATAAAGAAAAAATTTGAAATAAAATTAAAAGAATATTGATAATAATTGTTTAATAAGACCCCTCTTCTCAGCACAAAAAATCTAATAAGTCTAAAAAAGCTTTTTAGCACAAAAATTTTGTGTTTAAACCATAATTTTATTTAAATAAAAAAAAATGCAAAATATTTATTTAATTTTTAAATGAAGTCAAATTTAATGCCTGGAATGCCACCTTTCAGCCAATTTTATCCTTCCTATTTTCTATATATATTTTGGAATGTATACTCATTTGTTGTTAACTCATTTGTTTATAAAGCAAATTTTGAAATTTTTTCTTTTTTAATTTAAAATACAAAAAATTCATGCAAAATAAAATTATTGTTTAAACACAAAATTTTTTTGCTCTAAAGCTTTTTTAGATGATTTAAATTTTTTGTGCTGAGAAGAGGGGTCTTTGTGCTGATCAGATTTTTTTTGCGCTAAAAAGATTTTTGTTTGTGCGAAAAAGGGGGACCCTAAAATTTTTTAGACTATTTATTCATTGTATAATTTTGAATTCGATATCTTTTTTTTTCTACATTTTTTTTTTTCAGGTAAATTCGATATTTTTTTTTTCTACATTTTTTTTTTCAGGTAAATTCGATATTTTTTTTTCGAAATTTTTTTCCAGGTAAATTCTATATTATCCAATAAAAAATTTTTTTCTTTATTTTGTCAAACTGCCATTTCGGTCACATATTCCATTTTTGAAAATTAGGTGACCAGTTTTGGTCGCATATTTTAGGTAAGGGGTACTGGTCACCTATGACTATAGACCCAATGACGCTTTAATATTAACTCTTTTTAAAATTAATTTTACATACCTGATTTAGGCAATCGTTAAAGCAATAGTTCTTAATTGACAGTCTATCCATTTTCGGAGGTATGGCTATTCCATACAAACTAGAGTCAGTGCCAAGTGTGAGAACACCTAATGTAAAAAAAATAAAAACTCATTTAAATAATAAATTAATTAATCACCTAATTCCTTTTGTCTGAGCTTTTTAGTCAAATGAAATCTCAAACTTGCCTTTTCTATAAATCCAATGTCCAAGTTCGGGTTGTCATAGTGCAATTCCAGGACCAAGTAAGAGTAATCCGTGTCTCCTCCCATTGGGTAGCCGGCATCTTTTGGAAAATAGAACACATTCTCGCCACCCACTGCCCATCCCAGAGAAATTACTTGACACAAGCTTCCTTTTATTGAATTTGTGTAGCATTCACCATCTTCATACTTTGGTTTTTCACCATCATATCCAGGCTCACATTCGTACAAGAGCGAATGATGCATTCTTTGGTAATTTATCTCCGGAAATATGAACTCATATTTATAGATGTGACGTTTTTGAGTCAAATTTTTGGGCACCCTAAACCCTTTACAGTAGTAATAGGTATCTTGTTTGGGCAGGACTAAATTTTGAATAGTTATGTCAAGAACTTCCGAATCTGGCTCATCATCTTGCACATTCACTTTGGACGAAGTTATTAAGTTAATTTTGGTCGAGCCTCTGTTCGACTGATGATAACTGATGTCTTGTCCAGGCAAGGGATCTTGTTCGCCAAATGCAAAGATAACATTGGGTGTTCCTTTGTCAATTATCGAGTCCTCTGCATCACATAGCTTAATGTTTCTCTTAAATTTGAAAACACTGATACCATCTGACTCGTAGGACTTCAACAAGTGCCAATCTTGCTTTTGGTCGACTATGACCGAACGGCCTTGTATGTGCCGATCGGTGAAGTTAGTTTTACCATCTGAAATCCATCCAACAACCACATCGCTTTTGTCCATGCCCCCATTTGGACTGAAACCAAAGCCAACCCAGCCACTTGTTTTGCAGTGAACTTCAAATGTTATCTCTGAGTCTGTGTAGTTCCAGTAAAGGTTGTATACACCTGGAATAAGTTGGAAAATATTGGCGTAATTTTCAGATGGCTTGGAATTCAACACTTGGTTTGCTGCTGGTACTGGACAAGTGTATGGACCATTTGTGTCACTCAACAGCTCCAGATCAAGTTGATTGCGGTTGAGAATTTTCACCGGATCAGTGTTGCTTCCAGTGGAAAAGACAATTTTGATCAAACCAGTCCCAATGTTCAAATCTTCATGAGAATTGTTTTTGCATGAGAGATTGATAAAACGCTTGAATTTAAAAATGTTGGTCTCATCTTTTTGAAAAGCATCAACAAGCATCCAGTTGTGTTCAGAGTCAAGGATCAAGTCATTGTTTGGCATGAGTCTTTGGTCAGAAAAATGACCTGTTCGGTCATCATTTAGCCAAGCGATTACCACATCTGAAAAGTTGGTGCCTGCAATTCCGAACATGGCCCATTTGGAATTTTTGAAATGAATTTCGAAAGTCACTTCCACCGAGTCATGTTTCCAAAATACAGTGAACAAATCTGGTGCAATTAATGTCTTGTTGTAGGTAAAATTTTCAGTTGGTGCTAAGCTTAAAGCGCTTTTGATCAAAAAAATTAAGAAGAAAAATTTCATTTTAATTGTGAATCGATTTTGTTAAATTAAAAAAAGGGCCTTAAATAGAACAAAATTTGTTCAAATAGAACTCTGTGATATCTTACTTATTTTAAAGGTAATGGTAAATAAAGAATTTGATTCACCGTTTAAGTCATAAGTGATATTTAAAATGTTCGTATACTTTATTTGGTTAAATCTTGTTTTATTTAGTCATTGACAATAGAATAAGATTAGTTGTTGTGCTAGTTGCTGTTTGATAGACAAACTTGGAAATTAATACCATTTTTTAAAAATTTATTTTTGGATAGAAAATTTCTGATATTTTAGAAAATTGTTGACTAAGCATGCTGTCAAGATTAATTTTCCAAGCAAATAAAGAAAAAATTAATGAGACAACAATCTAAATTAAATTTTTTAATAAATTTGAAGTTCATGTTCAAATTTAAATTTCAAAATAATAAAAGGTATTTTCACTAATATTTTTTATAATAAAAAAACTGAACTTTATTAAACATAATTTTTTAAACCTTTTATTTGGAAAAAAAATTGATTATTTCTCAATCTCAATTAAAAATTAAAAAAGGGGATGGACAACTTTGTCGCCTATTGATCATATTTTTTGTCCGAATAAATTTATTAGAAAATTTACTGAATAAATAAAATGACTTTTATAATATTCATTATCAGAAAATTAACTTTTAGATAGAAAAAGAATTCAAAATTGACTTGGATTTCTCAAATTGCATAAAGTATTTTAAAATTTAATATAAATATTTAACAATACGAGGAAATATGAGAATTTATTTTAAATAATTAAAATAAGTCATTTCAGATACTAAAGATCTGAATGTTGGACTTTTCAAAAAATAAATTAAAAAAGAATAGCATATTTTAATTGAATAATTGAAGTAAATTTTACTTTCACTTTTTTTGAGAAGATGATGTAGTACTACTTTTCAACCGAAATTTTATATTTTCATATTTCGCTATTGAATTATTTTTGTTTCAATATTTTTAATTACAGGTAAACACGGCTAGGTCGGAGTCGAAGGGAGGTCGTAAAAAGTTTCGACTAAACCGTAAGAAAAAGGCAAAATGTAAATAATTTTACATTTTTACATTTTCATATTTTTCTATTTTCTAATATTATTTGTGCAATATTTCAGATTTTTTTTTTAAATTTTATTCTTGAATTTCATAATTAATTAATTTTTCTTGTTTTTGAAGGAAGAATAAATAAAAATTTATAACCTCTAATAAGTTTTATTAAAATCTTAATTTTATAATGCATGTGTAAATAAAAATATTTGAGAAAAATTTTTATTTTACTCAATGTGCTACTGATCACTAAGTTCATCGATTCTGAATACGAGTTGTCTGATTCGATCAAGCAACTTGAATCAATGGGTTCTTGGGGCAAAAAACCTTGATCTAGTGCCTCAAATCCGGCTCGCTGGGCAAATGTCCAAACAAACCTTATGAATACTCGTTTTATATCCGTCATAAAACACATCCGTTGCTCCTAATGATCGTGGCCAATATCTTAATTAAGCCCTCATAACCAGTCTTTCTTTAAAAGCGAACCAGCACGATACGATTTGTTCAATTTTTGCATTATTTGGTTCATTATAAAATACGTTTACCTAATGTTTAATGTTAGAAGAAAAGTGCATTCACAAGGTTTATTTAAAGTGAACTCAGACAAACTTTCGCTATTGATCTTACAAATTTTGATATTAAATCAGAAAGTAAAGCGATGGTTGTCAAGCTAGCCAGCATTATTTTGGATCCGTGCCCGGTTGAAACTGTGGTAAAATCAAGAATTGAAATTAATTAAATGTCAAATTGAATGGCTTGATGCAAGATGACAATTTAAAAATATATTTTAACGACAGAATTAAAATTCAAGGACGCTGCGGTAAAAAGTGCGGCCAGTGTAGGAGAAAATGAATTTTAGAACTTTTTTTATTTATTTTGTAATTTTTTTTTCAAAATGTATTTTGTTAATTTTTTTTGTTTTTCTTTAAATTTTTAAAAAGCTGATCAATTTTTTGATCTTATTGTCTCTGTGGCAAGAATAAGCTTTTTAATTTAAAATTGATCATTAAAAATTGGAAAATAAAATATTTGAATTTTTACTATACATTTTATATTATAGAAAACTAAAAATAAAAGTTTTGTTTTAGCTTTATGGCCCTTTCAATTTTCTTAAAAAAAAGATTTTTTATTTATAACTATGATTTATTGAAGAAACTTCCCTACAGTTCAAAAGTTGATATGTGTGAAAACAGAGAAAAACCCCTTACAATAGGTTTTTTAAATTATCATTTTGTTCCTTTACTGAATACCAAATTTGATAAAGTAAAAAAAATTGTAAATGATTCTTTTTTTAAACAAAGATTGTTATTTTTTGAAAAACATCAGTAATTATTCATAAATTGAGTAAAATTTTCAAATATTTTTCATATCTATTTTGGCAAAATTTGTATTTTTTTAACTTATATCAGTCAAATAAAGGCAACCAGACCTTTCTTGGTTTGTATTTAGCGTTAATCAGAGCCATAAGCTAACCTAAAGCCAAAATACACTTTGTTTTCTTCTTTGTAGTAAAAGTTGCTTTTTATTGCTAGTCAAAAACATTTACATTAAACTTTGCGCTTTTAGCCTCGGGTGAAACCACCATTAAAAAGTGTTGAACTTTTAGTTGAAATTGATTTTGGATCCGATCATTATAAAAAATTTAAATAATTTAAATCAAAAGGCACCATGTTTCTCTCTGTTTGCTTCATAAGGTATTTGCTATAAATACTCACTACAAGGCTAATCAGTTAAAGGATTAGATGGCCACCGCCTGTTTAATTATCCTAAGACTGTGAAGAAATCTTAAAAGAGATATTCAGCCTCAACAAAAAAATTCTACTCTTCTTCGGCAAACTTACATAAAATTGGAATAAAATACAAACTTTTTAAATAAGGCTTCTCATAAAGTATCTACCAGTTTAAAAGACCGTCATCTGTAACTAGAATAATTTCCTAAAAAATCGGAACGAAATAGGTCTTTAAAAAAAATTCTTAATATAGAAAAAACTTAATATAAAACTTAAAAAACTTAGTGAATAATCAGTACGATGAACGTGTATCACAGAAATAAAATATTAATAAGTTAAGAAAGTGAATGTTTCTTGATTTACAAGTATTAAAAAAAATAAATATCATACTTATCTTTTTGATATTGTTCTGTATATTTGAAAGTTCATTAACTTCTGATTTATATGATAAAAATATTAATCAGTTACATTTTTTCAAATAAATAGTCTTTACAGACTATGATTAAAGTTAACTATCCCGCATTGAAAAATAAAATGAAGTAATTTGGGATAAATTTAGAAATTTTTTTATAAAAATAGTTAAATTTATTTTTGTACAGATAATTTTAATAAAAACTTTTTAAGCTTTTATTAAAAAAATCCAGAAATGCTGAAACTAAACAAGAAAATTACAATTAAAAAGCCAATTACAAAATAATTATATCTATCAAATTTAATTCAGCTAAATTTATTTATTTCTTAAACTTAATTTATCTTTAAAAAATTAAAAAATTTAGTAAACTTTATTTAACAAAATAATTTAAAATTCTGAATTATTATTATTAATAAAATTAATAAATAACTCACTAAAAAGGTTGAAACATGGAGAATAATAAAAGTCTCCATACATCTCATTTATTTTATCTGTAGTGCTCTTATTATTTCTCCTTTATTCATTTCTTTCTGTAGTAATTACCTTGGTCGCGGCTTATATAACTTCATTAAAAAAATATCCCTAAGGCTTCGATTTTAAGTAAAAAAATGGGATAAAAAAGATATTGTAATAAGTTATATCTCCAATGGTTTACATATAAGATTTGAATAAAATAAAAATAAATAAAAGACATTTAAAGAATAACCCTTTAAAGCTAATGGTATAGTTAAGTTCAGTGAAAGCATATACATTGTAGTTAAAAAAATGTATATTCTATCATCTAATTCTCAATCTTTTAAAAATTTACAAAATTTTTGGAACAACTGATTTAAAAAGAAAACGAAATATTGATAATACAAATTACTACTATTGCGAGGAACGAGCATCGCGACGAGCTAATAACCAGATGTGTACATAGGAAAATCTAGGATACTGAACGATTTTTCAATTCAAGAATTGAAACCCTGCATTCTGATTCGACGAATACTTCAGCGAAACTATTGGCTATCGGTTTTTTTTAATAATAAAATCTAACACTTAAATATTAAAAGAAAAATAAATAAAAGAAAACAACAAACAATTATTGTTCTTTTACTATTTTATCTGCCATGAATCAATAAATTTACAATTTATTGATTAATCTTCGACAAATAAAACCATTTATCCATCAAAATAAATAGACACCACACCAATTTCAAAATCAAATATAGAATCCCATGACGTTTCTAAACCAAAAAAAAGAACACGAACAACGGCAATTAACAAATTTCAACAACCTATGTAACTACCTATAATTTCTATTCAAAACAAAAATATTTAATTAAAATTTTACATTTCAAATACAATTTTCTGTAATTTTTTATACTTACCTAAAATGATTAATAAAAATATTAATAATATATATTTAGATTTTTTTGAATACTAATTTAGCCTTAAAACTCAGTGCTTAATCAAAAACAAGTTGAAAAATCTTTTGTGCACCAATTAAGACATTTTATTTTTACTTTTATTATATATTTTATAATCTTATATCATTTACAGTTTGAAAAATAAATTTTTTTAAATTAAACCTCCTCTACCCTTTTTGAACAAAGCCCATCAATGTTTCAACACATTTGTTATAAAATAACGGCTCGTTACTTGCATATATAAAGCTCTGCTTCCTGTATCTTATTTGATTGTATCTTCCAAATAGATATATTATTTTATATATATGAAAATTGATATCTTTGAAAATTATGAAATTTTTATTTTTGAAAAATTCATTTTCTTATGTTAGTCTTGAAATACCTGTAAACTTATTTCAATACTCAAATATTTTTGTTTGCAAATATATTAAAAAAATTAAGATTTTATAAACTTATTTGTGGTTATAAATTTTTATTATTTTGACTCCTTCAAACAAGAAAAATTAATTAATTATGAAAATTCATCATTATCAAAAAAAAATTTTAAATATTGCACAAAAAATACTAGAAAATGTAAAAATATGAAAATGTAAAAATGTAAAATTATTTACATTTTGCCAAGAAAAAAAAATTAATTAAATAATGATAACTTTATTAAAAAATGGCCACTTTTAGCCTTACAAAAAATAATAACTTAAAAAGAAGAATAGAAAAGAACACAAATTAATTTCAAAGTTTTCTTCTAATCGCACATGTCTAATATTTTACACAGTGTAAAATACTATCAACTTGCTAAGTGCATGAGATCATGTTATTGTACTGTGAAACTGTAGACATTTAAGTAGGCTCGAATCAGTGTTGTAGTTATTTTTAATTTTTAACTAAAATTATTGAAACTTAAACTAAAATTACTTGAGAAAAAACGAATTGCTAATTTTGCAAAACTTGTATTATTCATCATAATTTTTCTTATATGTATTAAAATTATAAATTAAACATTATTTTTCTTAAAAAAAACTAAAATATATTTTATAAAATGATTGAAGTTTAAATTGATTTTCAGCAATTTTTGAAGCAAAATTTTATTTATTTATTTCTTCAATGAACGCCTTGTAGGCGATGTAAAAAAAGAAAAAAAAAAAAAAAAAATTAAAATAAAAAACTAATAAATTTAAGACAAAAGTTGAGCAGCATCCGATATTTTTTTAAGTTAAAATGTTAATGTTTAAATTTTAATGTAATATTCATTACTTTCTTTTAATTTCAATAATTATTATTCCTTTTATTTTTTTTTTCCATTTTTATTTTCTCTTTTCTCTTCGTTTTTGATAAATTTCTAACCGATTATCCGAGAAGATCCAGGAGGCAATCGAGTTAGGAGTTGAATAGCCAATTTCAATACAATACACTCAACGTTGGATGTATATGGTATGCATTTTTCCCGATTTTTTTTTTTTTTTTCCAATATCAAAATTCCTTTAATGTTAGTAGGATTTAGTTAGTTCTACGAGCATTTTTCTGTAAGCTTCATTTTCAATATTTTCTAGACATGTTCTTATCGAGTCGCTAATACCATTGTCACTCTTTTTTTTCGATATTTCTTTGAGTTTTAAGTTAAGCAGGGGAATCAGGACATCAAAATCAAGCTCATCACACTCTAAATACTCAGCTATCTTCTTTAAGCTGGATTTGTTACTTAATTTTTTTGCCTCACCATTGCATCTCTCTAGTTCTTCCAATATTTTTTTTGTTAGATCATTATTAGCAAGTCTTTTTAAGAATCCTAGTTTTTCTTTCATCAGCTTCTGTTCCATCTTTTCAAGACCAAGAGCCGAAAGAAGATTTGTAGAGCGTGAATTTTTTTTTAAATTTATCATTCTTTTTATCATTGTACTCTCCGTTGTTTGAATTTTTTTTATCTCCAAATTATTTAATGCATAATTTTCCAATCCATATATTAAAACTGGTCTTACAAATACTTTATAGATATGAATCTTTATATTCACATTTAAGTGTTGATTTTCGGTTTGGAGATATTTAATAGATGCCATTGTTTTAAAAGCTGATTTTATACGATTTTCAATTTGGTCTTTGTTATTGTTCTTCCTGTTAAGGTACACACCAAGGTATTTTATTTTTTCGACCATTTTTATCTCTTCATTGTACATTTCTGGCTTACTCTCCTGTATTTTTGTTTTTTTTCCGAATACAATAAACTGAGTTTTATCAGCATTAAATTTTATTTCATTATTAATTCCATATTTTTCGCAGATATAGAGTGCTTCTTGAAGTTCTTTGATACTTGGCATTAGGAGTAAGATGTCATCAGCATACATGATTATTCCTGTGTAAAGGTTATGTATTTTTGTACCCAGTTTTTTTGATTCTATTTCTTTTATTAGATCTTCGACATAGATTGAGAATAGCTTAGGCGATAATGGACCACCTTGTTTAACTCCTATGGTTGTTTTGAAAAGTGAGCTAATTTTTTTTCCGTTCATTACTAATGCCATTGATTCATCATAATAGTTTTTCAGGCATCTCCAGATTTGAGGGTGACTTTTGTTAATAAGTTTTTCAAAAAGAATATTTCTATTTACTTTGTCAAATGCTTTGCTTGCATCTATTGCACAGCCATATACATTTTTATTTTTCTTGATAAGATGATTTATTGTTTCTTTCACCGAAAATATTGCATGACTACATGAGCTTTTTTTCTTAAATCCAAGTTGTTTATCAGGATCAGTGCTTGTTTTTAAAATTTCAATTAGCATTATTTTTTCGAAAATGTTTGATATCACGTCAGGTATTGTAATTGGTCGAATATTGTTAGTGTCATTAATAGTTTTTTTTTCATCTTTCGTAATTGGAACTATTTTCCCAATGTTGAAAAGAATTGGTATTACTCCATACTGGACAATTTTCTCTAGAATATTTTTTATTAGTTTTACCAAGACGTCACTGCAACCATATTTGCACATTTCGTTCGAGACATCGCTAAATCCGGTACTTTTTCGATTCATTAGGTTGGAGATTACATATCCTACATCATCTTCACTTATATTATAGTGGTCACTCATTTCAGTTATTTTTAGCTCGAAGTCAGATATCTTCACTTCAATATTTTTCAGATATTCTCTCTGTAGATCATCTTCTCTGGTAATTTTTTCATTAAATAGCTTTTCGAAACTCTTTTTTAAATGTTCACATGAGAGCTCTATTTGTGGTGATTTCTTTTTTAATTTTTTCGATATTTCCCAAAATTTATTTTTGTCTTTGTAATTCAGATTAAGGAGCCAAGCATTTTTCCCATCTTTTTTTTTCATTCTTACCCTTTGTTCTCGTCTGAATTTTTTCTTGAACATCTTGTAATTAAAGTTAGAGAATTGGTCTCGATAATCACTTAATTTGTATTTTTTAAGATAATAACGCATCTTTAGGTGAATATCTTCAAGTTCTTTGTCCCACCAAAATTTACGTTTTATTTTACCATTTTTTACACATACTTTTTTAGAAAGTTTTCTTGTGACTTCGATCATTTCATTGTGAATATCATTCAGTACTTCAGTAATAAAATATGGCTATTCCGGTGTTACAATCAGAGGAAAAATCAGGGATCGCAGGATGAAAATGGGTTCTAAAATCAATTACCGGCAGATAATAACAAGCGTAAACGCTCACGAGTCACATGGACCTATAAGTAACAATTAGAAAATGAACAAAAAGTTGACTCAGAAATCCAAGAAAAATGGTCTAAATACAAAACGCATGAAATCCAAAATGATTAGAAAGTGTATTACAAGTTGTGTTTTTTCAGATCGTCCATGGGAAATTTAATTGCTTTATCTAAAAAATCAATTCAAAATTTCTATAATTGAAAATAATAGTAAATGAATTAAAAAAATTTAGAAGAGAATCAAGATTATGAAAAAAAAATAAAAAAGGGGTTCAAATTGAAATTAAACTTTTGATCAAAAGATTAACAATTAGGGGACGACAGGTGCTCTAAATATAATTTACTCGTTACGTGACGATAAATCGATCAAGAATTGAATCCAACACAGAAACAAATTTATTATAATTTGGGTGAGTTAGGAAGAGATCTTTTTGGAAATAGTGGCATGACTTATTCTGAGTTAAAAAATTGGTGTGACACCAATCATAGCGGGCAAATTTTAACTAGATTAGATTATGAAGTTTCAATTACAGGTAAATTAATTGATTAATTAAATATAAAAATTTACTGATTAAACTTTTTTAGAAAAAAAATTCGTGTTGTTTTATTTATTTATTTATTTAAAAAATAATTTAGGTGGAACATCCCCAGGGCTTCTCCGAACGGCTTGCGCCTACTTTTAAGCCCGTGTTTTAATGTTATGTGAAAAAAAATAAAAAAATTGTTTAAAAAATTAAGGTTGCATTTGCAAATTAAGAAATTTGTTCTATTAATATAATAATATAGGAATTTGAGATTTTGTTTTAATTTGTTTTTTTTTTTGTTTTGATGTACAATTTTAATTATAAAAGAGAAAAGAAAAAAAAAGGAGTCTAAAAGCATACATAAAAGTTAATTAGTCACAAACAAAAAAGATATCAAAGTATCATATTGTTTTATCAACTAATAGATTTTTGGAAAATGCAAAAAAAAGAGATCTATTGGCTGTGGATGCAACATATAAAATTATTTTTCAAGGGTTTCCCTTGTTAATAGTTGGCACTACTGATTTTCACAAAAATTTCCGTCCGATAGCTATTGCCATTTGTGTAAGTGAAAATGAATATGATTGCTAATATTTTTTTTAAAACAATTTAATAAAAAAACCAGATTATTCCCCAAAATATATTTTGGCTGATGCTGCTGATAGTATGACCTATGCTTTTAAAAGTGTGTTTGGTAATGATTTTAAGAGAACTTTGTGCTGGGCTCACGATAACCGAGCTATGAATAGAGAATTGACAATTTGATGATGTAAAAATTAAAAAAATTATTTATGCTGGATCTGCATACTTTTCAATTATCATACAATCAATCAAAGTTTGATATTGGTTATTATGTGTTTAAGAAATTGTATATTGGGATAAAGAATGGATCAAATCAAAGAATTTTGATTGGTTCGAAGGTAATGCTCCTGGATATCCAAGTACAAATAACGCCCTAGAAAGGAACAAATCAATCGATAAAAAAATTTTCATACTTTCATAGATAGAAAAAAAACTTTCTTGAAAGAGCAAAAATTATTCTTGAACGATAGTCAACAGATCGAGTTACAATCAAAAAGTGGGAAGATTAACCGCTGATTAAAGATGATTACTGGTTCTTTAATAGCGTGCGCTCCTAAATAAAATAGAGGGAGATAGGGAGAAAAAAAAGATTCTTTCTTTTCTTCTCCTTTATTATTAATTTTTTTTAAAAGGAAAATTAACAACAATATTTAAAAAGTCCAGCAAGGCCCCATAAGACCCGGATCTGGTGAAGGGGGTGTAATATTACTCCCTCGCCGTGAGAGAACGACTCACGAGGGGACCAACGGTTGGTCCCCTCGTGTCACGAGCAATGGCCAAAGTCGCTCGGAAACCGAGGGCTCTACCGGTCGTCCCATAACAGCTCCGAGAAGAATCTGCACGCGGACACTGATCTGTTAATCGGGGTACAGTTTGATTCCCCGACCTGGTGTTGAGACGGATGCGTCTGCTGATTTGGTAGTCGTCTCAGTCACCCTGTTGGTCGCTTCCGTGGGGGTCGATACTTCCGACAGGGTCCGATCCGTGGGTTGTGTCCAGCAGGAAAAATTAATTTCCGGACCACAGACCATCAGCTGCCCATCGAAGGATGTGGACTGGATCATTTGCAGACGCTATATTTTTTCCTGGATTATGTTCATGGTCAAGAACAACTGTGGAGTGGGCCGCCTTTCAACAATGCGACATCTTAACAGTCCACCACGTTCGCGACCACCATTCTCCCATATCCATTCTTCCATTGCGCTGCGGGTAACATAGCGCATTGTGGGTCTGGGTTCGGCTCGGACTCCTGACGGTACCGTTCAGAGCTAAAATGTTGAGTTGTTGATTCATTTTTTTTTTTTTTGGTTTTCAGAAATAGGTTTTTTTGGTTTTCGTGGCAAAGGAAGGCATAAATTTCTTACACATATTTTTAAAACTTTAAATTGATTTGATTTTCTATGAGATTATAACAACTAAGTGAAATTAGAATTCATATTTGTTACAACTTGGTCAATTATGTTTGAGTTTTTTTTCAGAACTTTTGCTTTGGGCAGTCTTATTTGTTTCTTGGCTTGTAAGTGGTCTGTTTTTAATTTGCTCAGATTTAGTCATCTTAGATTAAAAGGGGCTTGTCAATTCTATGACCACATGATCACAAAATTTACATAAATTTTTTAACTTGTAAAAAATAAGACCCCGTGGTCACCAAATTTACTTTAAAAAAGAATTATGTAAATTACAAGAACACTTTTATTTTAAATTAAAAAAAAACTAGTAGTGTGCGTCAAATTGACAATTTTGTTATTAATTATTTTCATGAACACCAGCTGATTTAAAAAAAATTAAATAAAATAACAATTTTAAATAATTCTTTTAATTTTTCCTGATTGGGTTCTCTTCTTTTTTTGAAATGGATTTTAAAGAATTGTCCCTTATGGAGCCGATAGAACTATTACATCACTTGATGACTATTCGAATATTGTTGGGTGAACGAGAATGCTCTACCTGTAACCGAAAAATGAAACTTTGTCCAAGAAAAATCTTACCAGAAAAATTCAACTGGAGATGTACTCGTTGTAAAAAGTCGTTGAGTGTTAAAAATGGATCTTTTTTTGAACGATTCGATTTACCGATTAAAACAGTATTAGAAGTAAACGACTTTTGGGCCAAAGAGCGGAAAATTAATGATATGGAAGAATCTATTAATATATCAAGACCAACAGCTATCAGGATATGTCGGCTTTTGAGACAATTATGTATTTTGGACCTCGATAAAAATAAATTTGTTATGGGTGGACCAAATGAAATAGTCGAAATTGATGAGTCTGTTTTCAACAAAGTTAAATATAACCGTGGAAAAGACTTGGTGCATTATTCAAAAGAAAAACAATTATGGGTTTTTGGATTAAAGCCAGATCTACTGGAAAATGTTTTTTTCAGGTAAGTCCCAAATTTTTTTAATCAATTAATTAATCAATTAGCTAATTTTTTATTCTTTCAAAGGCTGTTTGTAATCGAAAAGAGAAAACTTTTCTTCCAATTATTCAAAAACACGTACTACCGAAGACGACAATTTATTCAGATCAATTTAAGAGTTATTTTCGTATTAAAGAGTTGAGAGAAAATTACGTTCATTTCACAGTTAACCACAGTAAACAATTTATAGACAAACGAACCGGGTGTAATACTAATGGTATCGAAGGTCTTTGGAATAAGTGCAAAAGTAAGATTAGGGCCAGTAACGGTGTCAACCGAAAATACTTACAAGAGTATTTAGATGAAATAATGTGGCGACATAATGTTTGTTTGGTTACACACAAAAATGATAAAAAAAAAAGAAGTTAACTCGTAGAAATACTTTTAAACGTTTATTGATATTGTTACACATTAACAATTTTCATAAATTAAACCTAAAGCTGCAAGAGATCATTGAGATGGACAATTTGGAGAAAGTAAAAGAGAAACAAGAACGCCATCGTGATAATTTTTTGAGTGATGAGTTTGTTATCAGCCGTAACAGAATTAAAAATATCAAACGCTTGCTATCTGAGGTTGAAGCTGATGATAATGCCAAAGACGAAGACACTAGAAAACTTGAAGGCAAACCAATTTCATTAGTTTCAAGATCAACTCAAACCAACGCTTCTGTATTTGACTATGATCATAGACGCAATAAATTTGAGTTGGTAGTAGAAGAACCCAGAGTCTATGTTAAGAGTTTTGATATGATTGACAAGGGTATAAATACTGACATGCCACCATTTGTTGAAAAATTAATCAGTAAGCCAAGCACCAACCCCAAAAAACGTTGTGAATATAATTTTAGAAAAAGAAAATAATTTAATTTTTCAAATATTTATTTTTATTGAATTGTCAATTTGACGCACACTACTAATTTTTTTTTAATTTAAAATAAAAGTGTTCTTGTAATTTACATAATTCTTTTTTAAAGTAAATTTGGTGACCACGGGGTCTTATTTTTAACAAGCTAAAAAATTTATGTAAATTTTGTGATCATGTGGTCATAGAATTGACAAGCCCCGATTAAAAAAATGATATTATCAATTTCTTTATTAGATAACATGCAATTAATATAATTAATAATAATCATATCAAGGAGCAGCAAGATTTCAAGTAGCAGCAACATTTAGAGAAGCAGCAACATTTAGAGAAGCAGCAACAAACACACAGAGGAGAGTGATGATTATCCAGGAGAGCTCAATAAAGAAACCGAGCTTCGAATGAAAGCTGAAAATGAGCCGCTGAACTATCGAGAAATAAAGGCCAAAGCGGCTGACATAATAAATTTGAACACCAAATTGACATGGCGTTTGAGGGAGGAGAGAGATGAATACTCCGAACTCCAAGTTCAGTCACTCAAAGGCAACAAGCTAAAGTTTGAAAGTAAGCCGGAGCAATCAAATGAGTAGATTTTACGGCTGAGAACGGAAAACGAACAACTGCGTAAGAAAGTGCAGGAGAACAAAGATTGTGCCGAGCAAATTGATAGATTTAATAAAAAAATTTTAAATTTGTTTTTTAAGGGACGGAACTGTCTCAAAAGGGGAAGGTAAAGTTAAGTTCTCAAAAAAATACATCATCTTCTCACTTAAAGAGCTTTTAAAATATTTCATATGCATGATTATTTAACTATATAGAAGCATGTTGAAATTATAGCACATGTTTTAGTATTTTTTGTATTTCTTATTATTTTTTATTTTCGTTATTTTTTTCATTTCTTTTCCTTATATATTGTATTTTTCTTTAGGCTAGAAGTGTCCAAAATTTTACACTAAATAATAAATCTATTAAGAAGAATTTCTTTAATTTATTATAAATATCTAGAGTATAACTGCTAAGTGCCGAATAAGGAGGTTTATTACAGAAACATTTATAAAATAAATAAAAAACAAATTTTGTTCTTGAAAACGAAATTTTAATTTCTGAACAACGAGAGTTAATAAATAAAAAGATAATAAAATTTTAGAATTAAAATCGAACAGTTAAAGAGAGAATTCGTTTAAACTTAGAAAAAGGTAAGGTTTATTCGCAGTAGGAAGAAGACAGGCTGATTTTCTAAGAGATAATTTAAAATTAATTAATGATGAAGTGAATATCATATGTTTTGATATTGTCTTAAAAATTTCGAATATTATTTTGTGTAAAAACGAAAATGCATCAATTGTTAATGAATTTAATTTAATTATAAAAGCATATATCGAAAAATATTATTCTATTTAATTATTTATACATATTAAAGATAAATTACGCTTATCGGATAATATTTATCATTCTTTAAAAAAATACTTCGATTTGGATATTCCGTCGATTTATTATAGTAAGAAAAGAAGAAATGAAATTAATGAAAATTTTAATATTTTATCTATTGATGAAGGATTTTATTAAGAACCTTTAACTGAGTTAAAAAATAAGATTATATACCTTATAAAAAAAGGAAAAATAAAAGATAATATTATAAAAATTAAATTATCAGCTGATGGTACAAATGTTGCTAGAATCCTAAAATTAAAAAACATTTGTAATTCAAAATTGAATGAAGGTAAAGATACAGTTGGTGTTAATGGTAACTAAACATTTGGCTTTTTCAAAGTAAATGAAGAAAATTACCTATTTTATTCGAATTGTTAATATCAGAATTATGCGGCATAGTTAAATTTGGTGTTAGTTCGGTTTTTGAGGAGACAAAAATTTAATTTTGAGCAAATTGTTTAATTTTTTAAAAGGAAATGCGGCATTTATCTAAAGATTTTCAAAAACAAGGAAAAGAGAAATGACTCAATAATGAATAGTTTACCAGCAGCAAGCCGTATCAAAATATTTGAGAAAATCAATTTAAATGATCTTTATAAAGAAGACAAACTGGCTATTTTTAAAGGAAGAAATTGTTTATGGAAAACTTTTTAAAAAATTCATTCAAGTCTTAAAGGTTTAAATGTACTGGATCCTGAAAAAATTAGAACTTACTTAGAAAAATGGTTGAGTTCGTTTTTATCAATTTATTATCAAATCGAGGTAACTCCGTATATACACGCATTTTCAAATCATCTTCATGAATTTTACTCGAGAATAAACAATACAAATCATTCTAATTTACAAGGATTAGAAAAATTGAATGATTTTACAACGTCGAATTTCTTTAGAGCTACAAATAAAAGAAAATGTGCGCTAAAACAATTATTATTCAAGCGATGTCGCCTTGATATTTTTACTTTTTTTATTTAAAACTTGTTTTATTATCTGCTTTTTTTTTCATTTTTTCTTCAAATAAAAAATTATTTATACAACAATAATCGAAATTTATTCATCCTTTAGTCAATAAAAGTCAATCTTCTAATTAAATTGCCTTAAAATAATATTGCTAATAAATTAAAACAACCAAAAATGCACAAATATCTCGATATGCTTTGATCTGATATTTATTAATTACAACTGATGACATAATATTATTTCAAATCTATAATATTAATATACACAATTATCTAGTTCAGCTCATTTCCGAAATCCTAAAGATTGAAATTTTAAACTTTATTTTTAATTTAAGTCGAAATTTAGCAACCTATTCTTTATACAAATTTGTTTAGAATGGTTATAATTTCCTTCAGTTGGCTCTTGCGATAGAGGAAAAAAGTTCTGTCCTTTCCTTTTCTAGTCAAGTCAATAAATAAAACTTTAGAAAAATAAATAAATTATGGATTTGAGCTTATGCTTTCAGTGTTGTGCTTATGATTGCTACCTGATTTGTTTCATCGCCAAATTTATAAAGCCGTTACTTTGGATGGTTGTTACCATTCATCTAAAAAATGGAAACTAGCAATAGAACAGGGATTATCTTACCATGGGAACGTGTCAAGACTCGCGAGGAAAGGGGACCAAAAATAATGACGTCGTAAAACGTAAGTTTTTTTTTCCTTATTTACTCCTTGTGGAGCATAGGGTTATTACTTTTGATTTTCACTAAAGTTGATCTTTTGCCTTTACCCTTGCTTCACCCTATATCATTCCCATTTCGATGAGCTCTTTCGTGATTGTTGAACTCCATGTTAAGACTGATCTTCTTACCTTACGTCACCCTTTGAGGTGTCCATTGAAGGTCCCTTCTTGGTATCCGTGTTTCTTTCATTCTAAGTACATGCCCGAGCCATCGTAGTCTTTTATTCTTAATGCATTTACTTAATTACTCTGTATTTGTCATTCTGCATAGGTTTGGATTCGACAATGTCTCAGGCCAGTGTATCCCAAGTACTTCCAAAGTTAATGAATATTAGGAATATTGTCGGAGAGAGAATGCACCCTTGTCTGACTCCTGTCCACACTTTAAAACTCTCAAATTTTCCTTTTTTCAGAATCACGCTACACTTGAAATTCTCGTAGAAGAGTTTTTTTAATTTAATTATCTTCTGTTGTATTTTTTTGCTGAACGCCTTGCTTGCTATTGGTACTAGTGTTATTCCGCGACAATCGTCATAAATCATTTTGTTACCTTTCTCTGGGAGCCTGACTATTGAGCCTCTTAACCAGTCCTCTGGTATGTTTTCTTACCGCCATATCTTGCTGAAGTGGTGTTCCTATTGTGATCCTCCCGTCAGCTTATGACATTTATGCTGTGTCGCCATCAATATCCGGGGCTTTCTGTTCTTCAGAGCGTTTATCGCAGCTTCTTTTCTTTTAGGCTTGGCACTTCGGTGTTAATATCGAGGTTAGTGCAATCTGCTTCTGGTCTTAAAAACTCTAAAGGTTCTGGTCTATTTAGAACTTCTCTGAAGTGCTCAAACCGTCATTGCCGGTGCTCTTTTTCAGTTGTTAGGATACGACCTTCTTTGTCTTTCACAAATGTTGTTTCTTTCTGTGAAGAGCTACATATCGAATCGGTGATCTTGTGTAAAACATAATTAATATCTTTAACTGGACAAAAAGGCAGCACTTTTAAATATCGATAATATTTCCTAAAATTTTGGTTTTCGGAAAACATCCTTTTCAAGCCACTATTAACTACTTTTCCCCAAATATTTACATTAAAATGAAAAAAGCATCCACAAACGGTTGTTTTTGGGAAATTTAATTTGATTGAATTAATAATTCTTTTTTCAAAATCTGATAAAATAAATTTCGGATGTTTTTGCAACATTTTCTACTTTAAATTCAAAGACTCTTGTATAAGTTATTTGCTTAATAGAGAAAAGTGCGTAAATACAAGCTAAATATTTGTTGTTAATGATTACGTTGATAGGGAAAATTTACTTAAAGAGTTTAGGGCTCACATCGAATGTACCATCCACGTACCAAATAGACTCACGTTTTAATAATTCCGGATTATCTTGTGTACCAAGAATTATTATGCGATCCGCTTCCTCTCCTCTATCTAATAAGAGAAAATTTTTACGTGACACTGTCTGATCACTACCAAGTCTACTCGCTTGACGTCTAAGTCTATTAATCATTTGAGTCATGTTTTTAGAATAATGGTTGTAAATTAATGTTGCTGTGATTTTCGACAGATTAGTTTCGGATAATTTAATTTCGACATAATTGATTAGACAAGTAAAAACTCACAAGTAGTTTTTTCGAACAATATTTTTTCAACATGTTAATTGGACAGTTTAATGATAATTAGATATAAGTTATTAGACATATATTTTATTATTTATTGATTCAACGTCACATTGACAAGATTTTAATTTGTTAAAAAAGCAAATATAAAAAAAAAATTAGAATACTATAAATAGATTATTAAAAAGAAATTCTATAATAAATATGAAAAAATAAATAAATATATATAAATAAGTCAAAATAAACATAATTTAAATTTAATTTTTGCCTATTCAATTATTTATTTTCTATTAACATTGACAAATTCTTTAAATAATCCACAATTTTAAGAGAATCAAAATTAGAAATAGCATGATTTAATTTTTCTTCCATGTAAATATTACCAGGTTTTTGTATATTAACTTGACCAGTACACAATTTTACACATAAATTTTCTGTATTTGATTGATGTAGTTTAAGGTTTTCAATTAAACTTAAAAAATGCGGATGTGATTTTATCGTAGATTTCAATCCATTATGCCACCCCTCTAAATTATTATTTGTACGCGGCAAGCCAAGTTGAGTACGCTTATAACAATTCCATAATAAAATTGAGTTTTTGGGTTCTTTACGATTACCATATCTGCCTCTTTCTTTTACACCGATGTATATTTCCTCAAAATACTTGTACAATTTTGATAATTTTGAAGGAATATTTTGCTGCATTAAAACAAACGCTTCAATGACTAAATCTGAAGGTAGAAAAGCTAAAAATCCTAACATTTTTGAATACAGCCTCACTTAATTATCAGTGTAAGTTACTTCGGTGTATTCAGATGACAAACCTTCTGACTGAATATGACGCCAAATAGATTATTTCAAGTGAAAAAAGCATCCACATACTTGTGCGTCTAGGAAAACTTTGTATGTTATTTATGATTACTAACTCGAAATCACACGAAATTGACTCTGATTGATTTGGAATTTTGATTTTAATAAATTCAAAAATTATTTTGTATGTTTTTTCGAGTTTGTTATTTAAAAGTGCATAGACAAGTGGTAAACTTTTACCATTTTTAAAAATATGAATGCTAAATAATTATTTGAAAAAAAATGGCGCTGCGTCAAATGTTCCTTTACACAACCAAAATTTGTACGCATTTAGCAATTGAAGATTTTTGTTGGTCGAAAATATCAAATTTTGATTACTCTTGTTTTCAAAACTTGAGTAATCGAATAAGACAGATCTTCTTGTTAAGTGTTTTTGTAAAAACTACATCTAGTTGGAAATAAAGGTCAGTAGGAATTTCATAATCTGCATATGGGTTCACTCGCGAGTTTAAAAACTCGGTTAAACACTCATTTATTAGTCTTCTGGGTTTTTCTCGATAGTTCTAACAGCATGTTCTTAAATGACAGCATGTTCTGAAATAATTTATCACCATTCGGCCTTTAATACCATCTGGATCTGGCTCATGAAAATGTACTAAATTTTTATATATAATCTTAGTTTTTCTAGATTTGTATGAATCCGAGATAGACACTCGAGCGGTTTCAACACTAGACGCCGCAGATAATTTTTTTCACCATACTCTTTTTTAAAAAGGTATTCATTATAATCATAAATAATTTTAAATTATCTTTTTTTTTTGATAAAATGAAATTTTCCTCTTCCAAATCCTCTTCCTCTTCCAAATCCTCATATTCATATATAGGTAAATTTTTGACGAAATCAGTAACTAATTCTTCAATTTCAAGTTCGTCTTCTTTAAAAAAATCGGCATCACTTTGTCCTTCGTATAATGAAGTGCATTTCGATTCAGTATCGCCTTGATTGACAATAGAAATTAATGAAGACGACCTGGATAAAGATGAAATCATAGTTGTTAATCATAGTTGTTGGTACCTAAATCGGTTTGTATGATGTTAAATTGTCAGGTGGCTTATTCTTTTTCAATATCATGACTATTTTTGATTTTTTCCATATTGATGGTATGTATCCAAGTCTGAGAGATGCGTTGAAATAACGTGGATTGAACATAATGTGTTAAAGGGGAGATTTTTGAGAACTTTATTAGTGATGCCAGGTGACGCTTCTGTTTTGGTGCCGGTGAACGAGTCAATCATTTCTTTTGATGATATGTTAATCTTCGTGTAGATATGTGGCAGTGTCTTCAATGCCATTAATGTTGTCCAACTGTGGTGAGTTGTCGGTGAAGATACTGGCTAAATTATCTGCGAATAGATTTGAAATTTCTTGACAGTCGTTCGTTAGGTTGTTGTCTTGACATCTGATTGTTAATTTTTTCCCAAAACTTGATCAGTTGTACGACTAATAATATTCAATAGTTTCCAGTGCTTTGTCTGTGACTAGTTGAAATTTGTCAGCTTAATTAGTTCGCCTTCAAGTTTGGTTGATTTATAAACTCTTATTCATTTCTTTAGTTTCCTCTCAAACATATTGAAAAGTTTTTTGTGAGCAGGATTGTTTGAGTTTTTATAAAGTTTTCCAAGCTTTCTTTTTTGTTTGATTTGTTTTAAAATTTCAATTGGGACTTGAACATTTGTTTTTGGGAATTTTTTATTGTGAATTTTATAGTTGCTTCAGTAAGTGCTGACTTAATATTATGGGTTACTAATGCAACTTCGTGATCAAGATCTGGTTGACTGCTTAGATCGCTTTGTTTGATTCCATCCTGTGATTTTCTGGATAAAATCTCTTTGAATTTTTCCCAGTTAATTATTTTTAATTCACGTTGTTATACATCTAGGTGAGATAGACATGTAATTGTAGGCTGGTGGTCACTGATCACATTAGGTAAGACTTGGAAACTGTCGAAGTACTTATATAATTGATTAGAGCAAATCGATAGATCTAATATATTTTAGTTCTCTTGTAAGTTGGTGTGCTGTCATTTAAGATAATAAGACTGTGCCGTTCAATCATAGCCTTAAGAACAGATCCTTTTGTGTTTTCGGTTGTACAGTGCCATTCAAAACTTTTAGCATTTAAGTCTCCTAGAATTAAGAAGTATTTGAATGTCTTTGATACAAACTCAAAGAATTTTTCATTCAGTTTTATGGAGGGACTTGAGTAGGTCGAAAAGATAGCGACCTCATCTTTCTGGTTTATTTTTATTTTGAAACCAACTGTTTCCTCAAATTCATCGAGTTGTATCTCTTCGCCAATTATATTTTTTTTTATGCCTAGAGCGGTGCCTCCTCCTTTTTTATTTAGCCGATCTGATCTGATAATAGAAAAATTACTTGATTTTTTTAAAGAAAGTCTCGTTGATCCACATTGAATTCACATTCCACATTGAATCCACATTGAATTTGTTGATCAAATCTTGGATTTGGATCTTTTTTGAAGAACTTGAAATCGATTGACAGTTAATGTATAGAAATTTGAGTTTTTTATGATTGTTCATATTCATTATCTATTTGATTGGAAAGCATGATTGGGTCCTGTTCATCTTGGTTAGCAAAAATGAAATGCTCAATTTGATTGCTGTATTTTAAACCAAGATTATCTGTTATGATTTTTAGAATAGGAGCTGGATCTTCGTGAACTGCGGCACAAACGGTTCTGATATTTTTGAAAAGTTCAATAATTTATTATGAAAAGTTTATTAATTGTTCTGGAGTATCCATTTCGCTGCTGCATGACCCAGCTTTTGGCATTTGAAGCACTGATCTGGCATTGTGTTGAACCTCCATGCGGTTACTCTTATTCTGGAGTATCCAATTTTTATATATTCATCTTTGATTATTTGATTGAATTTTTCAGTGTTGGACATTACTGCTTTGACTAGCTTTAGTTTTACACCAGTTGATTTTTGGACCATTATGAGTGTATTGTCGATATCGTAGTTTTCTTTCAAATAGCTTCTTGATCTCTGTGAGCGAATGTCAAAATTGGTTTCCACGTTATGTAGAGCAAGATAGTGTTTGTTTTGTTTCGTAATTTCTGTTATTCCAAATTCGAATGCCAATTCTGGCAATGATTTCAGGTCATCAACTTGACTCAGTAGATTTGTTTTTAGGACTAGTTCGTCATTTTTATTGATGAACGCTGATGTCAATATGCTACCTGGTTTAATTTTCGAGATGTAGTCCTCCAGCTTGAAGTAGTCTTTGGACCATTCAGGAAATTATTTTTTGCTTTTGAACTTGATTGTGTTCAAAAGCAAAAGAGCCCTCGATTTGAAAGTTTTGAAAATTTTGTACCTCAATATCATTGATATTGAATTTTCAATATGAGTGATTTTTAATATCAATTAATAAATTAACACTTGACTGATATTTGTTTAAATATCAAGGTAAAATTTTCAATATCAATGAATTAATTTCAATATCAAATAGGTTAATTTGATAATTAAATTAGCAAATTTTTATATTTTGAAAATTTTTTGTTCACTTTTTTAATATTATTACATTCAAAAAAGAGGACTCAAATGAAGACTAAACGCCATTCGGACATTGTCCAAACTATTTAAAAAAAATTCATTCTTTGAAATTTTTGAACCTAAATGTATATAATATTTTTTATACAACAAATTCTTTTTTGAAATAAAAACAGCAATTATCTAAAGATGCTTTTTTATTTTTTGATATTTTTTTTTCTCACTTAATAATTCAATTTTTATCTTTATTTTCATTTTTTTGTTACCTAGCTCTTTTTTTTTAAAATCTCATAGTTGAAAAACTAAAAAACATCTTTTTTTGGGAGAATTCTTCAATTTTAAAGAATTGATACTTATGGCATACCGTTTTGTAGATAATTAAAATTTCTACATTCTTACATTAGAAATGAAAATTTGTTTTAGAGCTCTCGGACAATTTTTTTAAAAATTATTTAAAGAAAAATAAACGAGTCTTGATTGTTATGTGACCAGTGACTTTATGTCGATTTGGTGACCAGGTATTTTTTCTGACTGGTCACATATTCACTGGTCACCTAATATGTGATCAGGCAAAATTATTTATTTGGTAAAAATGTTTATAAATAATTTAAACCTGGTCACCCAAATAAACATTTGGTCACGAAAATTTTGCAATTGGTCACAAAAATTTCTTTTTAGTTAGATAATATTAGATTGTAATTATAATAAAATAATTGCAATTGCAACTGACCAACTGGTCACATAACAGGCAAGACCCAAATAAACGGTCAGATGTTCAACTAAATAAAAGTAAACCTGCAATGCTAGAATCTGATGGCAACTTGATGTTCATGATCATAATCAAATGATCAAAATTTAATTGATTCAAATCTTAATAAAAATGATGAAATTAGATTTTTTTAATGTTTTTTTAAATTAAACAAAAGATGTTTATTATTTTAATTAAAAAAAAAACAATTCTTTTTTTCTAATTGACCTCTAATTGATTCTTCTAAAATCTTTATTTGAAAATTTTAAAGACAAATTTAAATTCGACATTAAGGTATCCAAATTATGACTTTAAATGATATTTTAATATTAATTAAAATATTTTACGGCGAAACAATGTTAAATTTTGTATTGGAAAATTTCAAAATATCGATTAAGATTTTATTTTTACTTCAGACAAAAATTCATATAATTTTCTATCTAATTATAGATTAAAAAAATAATGTTTAATAAAGCATAGTCATTTATTATTAAAAAATTGATAAAAATACCATTTTATTTGAATCAAAAACTAAAAATTTTGATTTGAAATTTACATTTGATCATGAACTTCAATTTGCCGAATCTGATGACTACGAGATTTTTTTATTTTCTAAAGTGGATAAGGATCAAAATTTTCAAATTTAAGAAATTTTGTTCAAATAAAACATTAATATATTTTTTTAAATGAATATTGATAAAAAAAATTTTTTTACAATAATTAAAAAATTTTGATAAAATTTAAAATTTTCAAAAATTTCTGATGCCTGAAAATAATTAAAAAAAAAAGTTTGGTTGAAAGTAAAAATAAATGAAGAGAAATTTTTATGAGCTTTTAAAAAAAGAGCCTAGCCTATAGTCACCTAGACTATTTCTTTTTCTGCAACAATGCTTCGTCAATTCTCTTTCATATAATTAGTGATCGGAAGGTCAAGGTCAAGGTCTTATCATTTTCTTGAAAACATATGGTCCGTTAACAGCAACTCAGGATTTTACTCGTTATTACTAGTTTTACAAGTCAAGGTCTTATGGTCCAACTGATACTTGTGGGTAAAAGTTCATCAAATTCTCTACAAAATGGTCGATGGCCGGAAATTTTTGGATACAGTTCCGATTTTACAAGTGGATTTTTACGTAAATTTACGTAAACTTACGCAAAATTATTTTGTAATAAAAAGTGAATTTACGTAATTTTAGTCAATTTTTTATTATTTTCTAATAAATTTTTAAAAAAGGAGTTTCTATTTATTTGATTATATTTTACAAAAAGTTACTTTTTTTTACCATATTTTCCCTTTTTTTAGATAAATTAACGTAAAAATTAGTAAAAAAAAAGTTAAAAAAAAGTAACTTTTGGTAAAATATAATCAAATAAATAGAAACTACTTTTTTCAAGATTTATTAGAAAAAAATAAAAAATTCAAAAAATTGAGCTTTTTTATGGCATTTTCATTTATACCAATTTTTACGTAAATATCCGTAAAATTACGTAAATTCACTTATTATTACAAAGTAATTTTACGTAATTTTACCAGAAATCCACTTGTCAAATCGGCACTGTAATTCCAAATACAATCCGACCGCGGTCCGTGTTTTAGCATAAGCCCTAAAAAGGAGGTTAATTCAATTTAATAAATAAAATATTTTTATTGCATCCAAAGAGAAGAGGACATTCACCGGCAATGGGCGCATTTTTGTGTTGTAGATTAAAATAGAATCAATTTTTGTAAATGTTTATTACAGCAATAGAACAAAAAATAAGAAGAAGAAGAAAAAAAAAAAAAAGCACCTAGTAAATATTTACAGACAATACTTTTAGATCTAAAATAATTCGATGCTCGACTGTAAATTAAATAAACCATTCTTGATCGTATCTTACACATCAAAATAAAATTTAAAAATCAAATTAAAAAAAAAAAATAATAAAAAAACAAAATTCTCTCAAACTTGCACTATCTTAAATTAATGTCAATCACCAAAATGTGAAAAAAAAAATCCAAAAAAAAAACTCAAAAAAAAAAAAAAATAAAAATAAACTCAAAAATATATGACTTTGCAAAAATATTTGACTCATTTAAGTATATCTATATTCTCATTTACATCATTCATAGTTTGACTATTTGCATCATCGTTCTCACTCACCTTTCTCACCCTATCTGACTGACTAGACAAGTGGTGGCTGTTGAGACGGGCCTGCTCGCCCAACAGATGCGCATGCTGCTTGATCAACTCGCCGAGCTGAGACTGCAAACTGTGACAGACCGGCCGCAACTGTTCGCCACTCACACTTGACATGGACAAGCCGAACAACTTGGTCCTCAGCTCTTCCTGCTGCCTCAAGTTCGCCTTAATCTCGGCATCATTTTTCTCGATCAGCGACCTCAACGAGTCCTGCTGGCTCTGGTACAAGTTGATTCTCAGCTTGCTCAAGTACGAGTTGAAGTCAAACGTTTGTCCTTGCTGCAGATGCAGCGCCAGAGCGGCAGTGTAAAAATTGAAGGGAGCGGCGGCCGAGGACACCTCGTCCGCCTTCGCTCTCTTTAAACTCTGCTGCTCCAAGTTGCTGGCCGCTGCTCTCTTCAGCCTTGACTTGAGGTCGTCCACTATCTGCAGGCTGTCCAGTATGCGCTTGGCATAGCCCACCAAATCGTCCTGTCTGGTCAACAGGGTCGGCTTGTGCACACACAACTCAACGCTTGTCTCATACAGACACCTGTCGTAGAAAGAGTCGCCCAGGCTCAACAGTTCGCCAAGCGCCTCTCTTATCTTGTCCACTTTGAGCTGCTGCAGTTGCTGGGACGAATTGTGAGACAAATTGGTGGACATCTGACATATTTCGATGATTTTCTTGGACAAGTTGGCACTGAGCGCACTTGACAGCGGCCTGCACTCGAATTCGCTCTGGCTCATCTGGGAGCCGAAGCGTTTTGTTTCGCTGGCAATCATTCGCGAGCACTCCTCGTTCAGCTCGTCGAATTTTTTGGTCCTTTTGGTCTTGGTGGCGCACACGTCCTGCTGATGCTGGCCGCTGGTGTTCTGGTAGCGCAGCCGGCACAGCTCCCGGTTCAGAGTCGAGTTGTGAATGCTCTTGCCGGTCAACTTTTCCAGCTCCTTGCCCAGGGCCTTGCGCGAAATCCTCGGCTGCTTGTTCAGTATTTCGACTAGGCATTCTCTGTCCTGCGCGTCCAAAATTGTCTTGCGGCCGGCGCCATTGCCGCGCGGGATATTGTAGTTGATGCCCTTGAGTTTGCCGATGACCCGGTAGACTGTGGTGAGCGGCACGCCCGTCAACTGGCTCAGCTTTCTCACGCACCGCTCGCCCTTCGTGTACAGCTCGATGACCTTGTTTTTTTTGATCATCTTCTCGTTTTGTTCTAGCTTGATGGACGAGTGGAGGCGAGCGCCGGCCTCGTCGGGCTCGTGCTCGTGGTCGTCGTCCTCGTCCTCGACGTCGTCGGTGTCCGCCGCGTACTCCTCCGCGTTGTCCTCCTCTTCCTCGGACTCGGGCTTGCTCTTGCACAAGTTGAGCGGGCCGGCCGCCGACGGGCACAGCAAGTGGCCGGCGGTCAGCAGGCCGTGCGAGTCGCTGTTGAACAGGTTGCACAGGGAGAACGACGGGTTGGACGCGGTCGACGACGCCGACGAGGACGACGAGTGCGGCGTCGGCAAGTTGAGCGAGATGGAGCTGTCGGGCAGAAATTTGTCCACGCCAAAGTTTGAGTCGCCTCCTAATAATTAAACAACAAAGGTTGGATTACAAAAAAAGTTGCACAAAATTAAAAATACTAAACAGATAAGATTTAGACATAAAACATAGATCATACTAAGA
>QEOQ01000522.1:57112-69877 GCA_010279815.1 Brachionus plicatilis
CTCGAAAAAGCCAAATTTAAAATTTTCTCTTTTTTTTTTTTTGCTTTTCGTTTGCTCGATTAAATATTTACATTTAATTTATAACACCTAAACGACTTCCAACCATCTATCTTTTTGTATCTCTCTCTCTATTTCTCTTTCTCATTCATTCGCTCACTCTCTATCCAAACCCAAACTGTTAAACATAAATATTGAAATTTTAAATTTAACAACTTCTATTTTATTTAATTTTCGAATATAAAATTACGCAATTTATCCATTATACTTTTGTCCAATGTAAACAATGTTGTTTGTATTGGCCCCACTATTTGGCCAAGTGATAATGACAATTAGTCATGCTTTGTTTTCACAGTCATTATCGAGTTTAATCATTTTAGCTGCAGCTACTGTTGCATCACTACTCTTGAATAAGTGCATAGATAGAAATCTATTCTATTTCGAACTAAATCAACAAGCTCAATTCGAGTGTCTTGCAGTTAAGTCTAAATCGTGGCATCATTAACAGATAAGCACTTTTTTTTATTTTCCTCAAATTGAGCAGCAGTGTCAAAAAAGCAAAATAAAAAAATTATTTGGTGTCAGCTCTTTTCTCACTTACAAACATTGATTTCAAAAAAAGTCTATTCTGTCTTTAAAGTACCGAAGTTTAATTTAACATCAAAAAAATGGGAATGAACTTCTTTTTTTTTTTTTAAATATTTTAAAATTTTTGATTAATAGAGGAAAATATTTCAAAGTTTTAGAAAAAAAGTTCTAAGTAAAGACATGGCCGAATAGAGTCCTTAGAACAAAAAGTTGAACTAAGTGAAAAATTTGAAGCATTTTTAATACTGATTTTAGAGAAAGCAAAGATAATTTTTTTTAACAATCAAAAAATTAATTTTTACACTAGAAATAATAAAGTTTAAATCTATTAAACATTTTATTTAGGCCCATGCTGATGAACAATGAAAACAATCAATTTCCAATGAATTTAAGACTTAATTATTTCATGTGCCCCAAATATTGAAAAAAATACACCAAAATTTAATTTTTATATCCCAAATTTATTAGAATTACACCAATAAATGGGGAAAAAAAATAAAATGACACTTTTTTATCACATTGACACTAAATTAATTAGAAAAATACCAAAAGTACTGAATTTAAATTTTAAATATTTTTTCTTTGAATACAGAAATTTTTAGCCAAAATTAGCTTACATTTAATTTTTCTTTATTTTTTTTTGAAATTAATTAGCCTACTTGGTCATGACGAGCAAAGAGAAAAAAAAAGTGCATAAAATTTTAAATAAAATATATAAACAAGTATTACATTTGTAATAAGATAACTGTCTTTTTTAGGTCGAAAAAGATATTTAGATCCATTTTGATGAACAATCAAAAAAATATGTTAAATACATCTAAATTTAAGAAAATATTTTTAATAAAAAATAATTGAATTATTTAAATGCGAGAAATAGTTTTTTATTGCATTTAAATTAATATTTTTTTAAATTGGAATATATTTGGCATTTTTTTTGATTGTTATGCAGTATGGATCTCAATGCCTCTTTTGACATAAATAAAACATAAAATTTTTGTAAATTTTGCTCAAAAATTGTGATTATTAAGTTATTTAATATTTAAAATAACTAAGTTATTCACACATATAAATAATAAAATTACTATCAGATATATAATGGCTGTACCTGAAAAAAATCTTCGCCTTGTTAAAAGAAGAAGAGACCATGTTAAATTTATTTAATATTAAAATATGATTTACATCTTGATCTCATTGTTCATCAGCATGTTCTCAATATTATATCGGCCTAAACAAGATTCTGAATAAACTAGTATTAAATTTTTAATTTAAAAAATAATTTTTTACATTTTCAAAAAAAAAATGTTTGTGTCCCAAGTTATGGATAAAAATGGACTAAACTATCATTCATTTTTTGGATAAATTAAGTTTTCTGGAAGATGACAAGGTGTTATCAGCATGAAAAATGGTAATAATTTAAGACAACAATCATAAAGAAACAGGGAAAACTTACAAAAACTTGATTATTAAATTATTTTAATGATGATTGGTATAATTGTTTTTAGATGTAATAAATTTGAAACACTGTTCAAAATGACTAATTTTTTTGATCACATATTGGCAACAATTTAGATTAAAATGAATAATCAGAAAATTTCAAAGAAAATATTTGCTTGATTACATATCAATTCAGTTTTATAAAGCTTTAAAAATTTTAAGCGATCTTTATTTTTCAGATAAAGATAGCAGAAATTAAGAGAACATCTCATTAATGAAATCTGATTAAACTTTTATTGTTTGATTAATTTCAACACCTGAAAGAAGAAAATCCAGAGAGTTGGTAGATTTTTTGTGCATTTTTATTTATTTATTTGAATAAAATATGCCTTTGTTGGTTTTATTGCTTCATTTTATTTGATATTAATTTTCAAAATTTTCAATATAATTTTACTCTCAAATTTTTTTAGCAAATGTTACATACCGAATCAATGAAAACAACGGGCAAATGCTGCATAATGAAAAAAAAATGACTAAAATGATAATATTTCTTTCAAAATAAATCCAATTTTCTTATCAATTTTTATTTCGTCAAGTTTTAAAATAGAATTTTAGTTATTCTATTTTTAAAAGCCATACGCACTATGATAAAACAAAAATGAATCCTTTTTATGTTAAATGATTAAAATGTTTACAATCAATCTGAAAAAGATGAGATAAAATCATAAAACTGCTATTCTGAATAAAATTTATTAGCGTTAAAAAAATCTTTTTATTTCATAATTTTTTATTAGAATAATATTCAATTTTTTGACTAAAAATTTATGTTTGCTTAAATTTTAGAATCTAATTTACGATAATATAAAAAAATAACGACACTTGACTCAATACATACCAAAACTAGACTGAACTTTAAGGAAAATTGCGAAAAAAAAACTTATCAAGATTCAAGATACAAAAAAATTAAAGATTAAAGCTGATAAATTAAAAGATTACACAATTTATTTTCAAACAAATAAAAATTAAGAAATAAAATCCATTTATTTTCAAACAAGCAATAATATTTAAATCATTCATGAAAAATTTGTTAATGATATCAAATAATTTTAGTTCTCATCATATTGGCATTTTTATTATTTTTTTATGCTAATTGTGTTTAAATTTTATTTGCATAATCATTTTATATTTTTTTCTCTTTAAGACAATTCAATTTTGAAATTACAATCTATCGATTAGTAATAAGCTTCATTATCTATTGATATTCCACTATTAAAAATTAAAAATATTAGAATTTAATTGCCTCAATTAAACAAAAGATTTATTATTGAAGAAAATTCTTCTAAACCCACATTAGAATGACTAGCTTATAAAGTTTTTTAAAAAAATAAAACTTAGCTAGTCCGACCCAATGCTTGAATGACAGTTTAAATAAATACAAATACAAACATATTTAAGAGAAGGCTAAAGCCATTCGGAAAAACCTAGGGGATTCCCAAAATTATTTAATAACTAAAAAAATTAGAACTCTATCATAAAAATAATAATTTTAAATTTAAACATTTTCTAATAATTGAATAAATTACAAAATTTTTAGACACTTTAAAAAAGTCTCCATTTGGAAGCTAATTTTTGAGGACCGAGCAGTTACGTGTCCAGCTAAATAAGCAGATGCGTATGTGGGTACAAAGAATACTTGATTCTATTTGTAAAGTCAATTGTATCAATTAAGAATTTTACTAAATCTTGGGATTATTGCTTAAGTCAAACATAAAAAAAGTTAACAAAAGAAAAAGTCAAAAAAATACTAAATGTGCGAAACTCAAACAAAACTGGGGTTAAGTCAAAAAAAATATTTGTATAAATTTTTTTTTTTTAACCTGTTTTTGGTAAAAGTTGCGTACAGAATGATTTTCTCATTTTAACTATTTTGTTTGACAAATCACATATTATTTTAATATTAACGAATTAATTCTGTAAAAAATCGAAAATTTTGAAATTATACGATTCAACATTTATTTACTATTTATTTCCTTAAATTAATCAAACCTTATAATTTTATTTTTAAAAAGTAAAAAGATTCTTTTAAGATTCAAAATCAAAAAAATTCCTTTCAAAATCAAATAAAAATTTGAAAAGAAATTAAAAATTTAAAACAAGACATTTTCTAAAAAATTTCCTTTTAATATATTTGAATGTAATAATTTAGGAATTTGTTTTCTCAGATAAGACTGCAAACGCTTAAGAAGTTTCTTCATTAGATATAAATATTTTTTAAAAGCTTTAATCTTTTATTAAGTATTTTATTTATCTAATTCGTTTTCTTTTCAAGAAATTTTCAATTCAACCGGTTTCATTTTAAAGTAATAAAAAAAAAATGTTTTAAATTTTTAGAATAAAAGAAAATTTTCTTTTTTTTTAGCTTTGACTCGAAAATAGTAGTAGTAGTAGTGTAAACTGCAGCTTGGAGTCAACCAAGCAGAGCTCTAATGAGCTATAGCAGTCGCTTCAAATCGTTTCACCATCCAAACATCAAGTTTTGCTTTGAAACTGTTTGTATTCCTTGAGTTGATAATTTCTTCCGGTAGTTTATTCCAATCATTGACAACCCGGTTAATAAAAAAGTTAAATCTAGGAACACAACTCCTAACTAGCTCTCGTGTAAGGTTTTGTCTGTGTCTTCTCAACTCATATCTTCTATTATCTATCTTGGTGTTTGAACTATAATTGATCCCGTTGGTAAAATTCACAATCTCTATACCATTAACTATCTTAAACATTTAAATCAAATCGCCACGTACTCTTCTTGTTTTCAAGTCGGTTAATTTTAACTTTGATAGTCGTTCCGAGTAGTCTAAATGAAAATCATAGAAAAAAAATAATTTTAATTGAATGCATTCTTTATTAAACTAGCAGAAAAAAATTTAAGGATTATAAGTTTCACAGCTATCGACTGAAAAGTTTGGTAAGCAATTGCATTGACAAGTGGCATAGTCTACGGTACCATCGTTTCTACAAAACGTTGCCCCTCCACAAACCTCAATAAAATATTACTAAAATAAACCAGAAAATTTTTTGTAAAATTTTACCTTTGCATGTATTGGGACAAAGATCGACTACATCTTCTACCCAATCTCCAATATCATCTACGCAAGCCAAAAAAGTGCACTCGGAAGGATCGGAAGAAGATGATACATCAGGATTATAAGTTTCACAAATATCGCCTGAAAAGTTTGGTAAGCAATTGCATTGACAAGTGGCATAGTCTACGGTACCATCGTTTCTACAACGCGTTGCCCCTCCACAAACTTCAATAAAATATTACTAAAATAAACCAGAAAAATTTTTGTAAAATTTTACCTTTGCATGTAATGGGACAAAGATCGACTACATCTTCTACCCAATCTCCAATATCATCTACGCAAGCCAAAAAGTTGCACTCGATAGGATCGGAAGAAGATGATAAAGCAGTTATATTTAGATTATCACAATTTGGACCGAAATACTTGTCATTACAAACACAAACACAACTACCATCTTTATCAACCTGAGCCGACCCATAGCCACAATATAATGCTGAGCAATCAGCCGGCTTCAAACACTGGGAAGAACAAGATTTTGGACATGAATTTTGGGTGAATTGGGATGCACAGTCTTGAGGAGTTAAATTGAAGCTACTACATTCTGCGTTGTCATAACAAGGAGAATTGGTCGTAGCAGTAGAGGTTGTTCTAGAAGATAATCCCAGACATTGTGGTGAACATGTTTTTGGACATGAATTTTGGGTGAATTGGGATGCACATTCTTGGGGAGTTAAATTGAAGCTAAAACATTCAGCATTATCATAACAAGCGTTTGCTGACGAAGTAACAACGGCATATGATGTTAAAGAAGCTGGGATAAAAGTTGGCGGCTGAGGTACCGGACTTTTTCCACCGTTACAACTTATCAAAAGATAAAATTTTATTTAAATATTTTAGAATAAAATTTTTTCAGCATACTCATTTGTATTACATAGGTAGTACAAATTATTGTCGCTTCCTGTGAAAACTCCCGTTTGACCTCCTCTCTTTTCGATGGCTTCTAATTTATCAGAGCATGCTCTGTACAATGCTTTTTTTTAAATATTAAAATTTTCTAATGATTTTTTTATTTTTAATTACTATTTCCGTCATTTTGATTATAATAAATGACACTAGTATCAAAAAATAAAAATAAATAAATATTTTTAAATTTAATTGATTTGCTGTCCTACCAGCTCCCGGCACATACAACACGATTTTTTTGGATTTGAGAGTAATTTGGTGGTTCTGCACAAGACTCCTTTAAAAGAAAGGTTTTAATTAATTAAAGCTTAATTAGAAAATATTTACCCAATGTGCATTGCAATCAAAGCAATATATTGACTCTGATTAACAAAAAATTAAATTGAGCTATTAAAAATTTATTACTTAATAATTACCAGCAAATTCTTGCTTTAAAATAATTAGAAACAACGACAGAATCAAATTTACCATCATTTTTTTTAATAATTGTGATGGTAATTTTAATTTTTTCGACTTTTTATAAAGAGGTGCAAGAATAATATTTGAACTTATATTTTTTGCTATTCTGATCAAGTTACATTATTTGATGCCTTGTATCTACAGAATCATGTGCTAAAAGTTTAGATTAACATCAAAGATTGCATTCAGAATATTTGTATCCTTTAAAAAAATTGACAAATATTTACCAGAGTTTGATTTTTTAAATCAGAAAATGGCAAAATTTATTCAGAAATTTTTATTGACTTGACTTATTACCTGATGCTTGTTTTAAGCTCTGAATATTTTCAGCTTTTGTGAAATTTGATACAAAAGAATAAATGGTAAAAAATCTTATTACATTTTTTGCCTGAATTTCTGTGTATGCAAAAAAAGTGTTAATTAATTTTTAGAGGATGCTACCCACATGCAAAATCTTTCCAAATCTAAAAATATCCTTTAAAAAATTCCAATCGATTTGAATTTTTTGAGAAAAAATCGATATGTACATTTGAAGCAAATTTTAGGAGATTTGAGTATTTATTTATCTTTTTAAAAAAGTATTAAAAAAATGCAGCAAAATTTTAAATCATCATGTAATTTCATGTGAAATGAATACTGTCACAAAAATTTTATCTAAGCTATCAATATTTATATTAATACTTATTTAGAACAAAATTTTATAAGTTAACGAAATTTATGTGACATTAAGTTATTAAATCTGATTTAAAAAATATCCTTAAATTTTAAAAGCTTTATTTTTTAACCAGATTCAGACTTTGACTTTAAATCGACTTATTTAATCTTTTTCAGAGTTCTCTATACACTTGTTTAGGAATGTGTTGGTTAATACTCTAGTTTTGAAGTATTTTATTTTAATTTAAGTATTTTCAGAATTCTCCTAATTTGAATCCGATTGAAATGGTTTGGAATGAGTTAAAGAAAATTATTTTCAATCAAGATCAAGAGTGAAAAAGACTTAATTAATACCATTTTCAAATTTAATATAATCTTAGATGACGAGAAATTCATGAGTTACATCAAGCACCATTAAAAGGTGAAATAAAGAAACCAAATTGATAAAAATTAATTTATAAAGGATAATTTTTTGATAAGGATATTACCTATAGTGATAGAGAAAAACGGAGAATGATGAAATCAATAATTTTTTTAATTTAAATTTTATCAAATATTCTTACAAATATTTTCACTATTTTCAAACATATAAACGATTAAATTAATCTAAATTAATAGGACATGAAAAACTTAATTAACAATTCGCGACGTATCGGTAATACCAAGTTACCATTATCATGCTGTTATTTTATCTAAAAGGAAATAAAAAGAAAAAACAAGAAAATTTGAAAATTTGATAATAAAATTAAAAATAATAGAAAAAAAAACTATAATATTTCAAATTTGAAACGTATCAATTAACAATTAATTAATCGAGTATTTTTGCAATTTTACTATCTTTACCATATGAGAAAAAGGTCTTTAGGTAAATTTACGTAAAAAAGAAAAATTTGGTAAATTTTTTTTTTTTTTAGAAATTCAATGGTTTTAAATTGATTTTCAAATTTTTTAAAAAATTATGAAAAATTGGTGAATTTTTTGGCCTTTTTGTTTTTACACTATTTTACCAAATTTCTGTTAGTTAAGTTATGTGAAAAAATAAAAGAAAAGGATTCGATTGAGATTGATATATGCTTTGGTTCTGCAAAAACTCTGCAATTTTGCGGGAAAATGTATGTCAATAAAAGTATTTAATTCAACTGCGCAATTTAATTGCATAGTTTTTGCAGAGTCTTTTCTAATATTCAGCATGTTTTTTGCATTATTTAGCATTCTGCAGGGAGATACAATCAGATACCATTCAAAAGTTATAAAAAAATTACTTTTTGATCTGATTTTTTTGGGTAATTTGTAAAAAAATCCGGTGGAAAAAAATCAGGTGGAAAATAATCCGGTCGAAAAATGTTCAGTGGAAAAAAATCTGTTTTGAAAAAAGTCAGGTGTAAAATAATCCGGTCTGAAAAAAATCATGGGAAATTTGACCGGTTTTTAGAAAAAATAAAAAATAGCCAGTAGTTTTTTTTATAATAGTTTACTGAAAAAAATTAAGATAATTTATACAAATAAAAAAAAAAGAAAATTAAAATATTAAAAATCTAAAATAATTCTCGCAAATCTAAATATTTTTGCACTACATACGCAGCGTCTCCATCTAATGCTTCCGTCTATATTGACCTCAGCTATTTTAAACTTAACTGCCTTATACTGTGACGATGTTTTTTCATCGTTTAGGTAACTAAAGATAGGGTATACTTGTTACATTTTTTCATTATTAAGATTAATCTTTAAAAGATATATTAAGCCTAATTTAATAAATCAATTATAATTTATGCGAAATTAGCATATAAATTAAATTTATTGCGAGGAACGAAGCAGCCGTGACGAGCTATATAGTCTCACAATGAGAGTGTATTGAAAAGTTAGAATGCGCGATTTGAAAAAATTTTTCTGGATGAGAATTTTTAATAAAACCTTAACATATACTATTATAAATTTCAAAAAAAAAACTGAAAATTAACCAATTAAAATTTGCAAATTAAACTTAACTTTTTACTAATTTTTAACTCTTATTTATAATCAAACAAAATTATACAAGATTTTTAGTGATGGGAGTTTTCTCTTTAGTTAATTAAACTAAAATTTAGTCGAATAATTTTAGTTAACTAAAATTTAGCCAACTAGTTTTTAGTTAATTAATTTTTAGCCCGCTTATTTTTTGTTAACTAATTATTAGTCGACTAAACTAAAATTATTAACTATAGTTTTATTTTTAAAATCTTTTTTTTCTTTTGAAAATTTTTTCTAAATAAAATTTATAATTTATAACTTTGTAATATGAGTAAATTATCAATTAATGATTCTTTAAACTATTGAATTTGAGGCAAAATGTTATTTATTGTACATTTTTATATTTTAACATTTTTACATTTTTGAGAGAAAAAATTAAAATCTCAAAATCAAAAAATCTAAAAAAATTTTCATTCAAGAAAAGTAATAATAAATTCGCAATTAATTAAAAGGGATTTTCAAAAAATTATCCTTGGTTTTTACATTTAAATTTTTCTAAAACTGCTTTTTGAGTAATTGCGAATTTATTATTACTTTTCTTGAATGAAAATTTTTTAAGTTTTTTTATTTTGAGATTTTTATTTTTTCTCTCAAAAATATAAAAATGTACAATAAATAACATTTTGCCTGAATTTGATTGGTTGAAAATTATGGAATTAAACAAATTAAAAAATTTTATGTATATTTTATTAATCAACCAAAAGAATAAATAAATACCATTAAAAAAAGACTTAAATTAATAACATCTGGTTTTGTTACCTATATTCTCTTAAACAATTTTCACATAAAAAAAATTTCTAATTGTCTAAATAAAGGAATGTTTCTTTTAATTGAAATTCAATAAATTAATTATCAAAATCAAATCCAAAATATTTACTAAAATTTAAAAAAAAGTTAAAAAATGTCAAACAAATGTTTTTAAATATTTTTTGTCTCATTGTTCTTTAGATATCTCGCTTTCCGCATAATATCCCGCTTTTCCTAAATTGTCTAACTATTTCAAAGATATCTCACTTATTCCATTACAACTTTTTTTTTAATATCAGACTTATTTATAAGTCATAGTTTTAAGTCTGAGTCACAAAAATTAAAGTCAAAGTTATGACTTGACTTTAATTTTTGATACTTTGACTTTAACTAGGCAGCCACAATAACTACCTGAAACGGCAAAAAATTCATGTTGCTCTGACTTCTTTTTAAAAAAAAATTATTGACTTGACTTGAGATTCTACTTTTAAACAAGTTTTTTAATATCATACTAATCCCGAGATATCTCACATCGCAAATAATATCCCTTTTTTCACATTATTTTGTAAACTTAGTATAACTAATTTCATTAAAGTTTTAGTCGACTAAAAATTAGTTTACTAAAAATAAGCGGACTAAAAATTAATTAACTAAAAACTAGTTGGCTAAATTTTAGTCGACTAAACTAAATTAGTTAAGTTAAGACCCATCAATAAAGATTTTTCAATTTTTTCAGCAATTTTTATTTTAATTATAGTGTTGGATACGGTCAAGACAAATCGGTCCATTACACGGACGGTTTTTTGCGGTCATTTGGCCGGTCTAATTTTTGGATCGCCAAAATAAACGGTCTAAAAATACAGGCGGTCAAAAATATAGTATTTTTACCCGTATTTTTTAGACCGTTTATTTTGACAGTCAAAAAGTTAGACCGCCTGGCTGACCGTCCAAATGACCGCCCGCCAAAAAGTTGGCCTGCTACTGCGGACACGGTCACGGTTTCTGAAAATTTTGGCTGGTTAAGTGTCGCTTGTACAGATCCCAACACTATTTAATTATAAACAAAATTATACTAGATTTGTTCAATTATTTATTTCAATTATAATTTTATAATAAATTAAATTTTTTGAAAAAAAAAACTAACGTTTCGTTACTCGCATATAAAGCTTTGCTTACCCATATTTTAAAACGGATAATATTCCACTGGATTTTTTTCTACTGGATTTTTTTCAGACCGGATTATTTTCCACCTGATTTTTTTCTAAACAGATTTTTGTCAGCGAATTTTTTTCAACCAGATTTTTTTCAAACCGGATTTTTTTACATCAAACCATTTTTTTGATCCTAAACTTCAGGATGCCACAAATATTTGTAAAAACAAGTTAATTAAAACAGAGTTGTTCATCAAGTCTCAAGTCTAAAGTCAAGTCCAAGTCACGACTTGACTTGATTTTTTTTTTACAGGAAAAAGTTAAAAAGTAACTTGAGTTGATGTTTTGTCTGATTTTATTTTTACTAAATTATAGTTTATGTAAAAATTGAATTTAGATTTTTTTTTCTCTAAAATCTCTTTAACGTTTACATTTTTAATTGAATCATTTTGTTAACCAAAAAATTATAAATTTATAAAATAATCTTTTGAAAAATATAAAAAAAATCGAGTCAAGTTTTGACTTGTTTTGACTTGAGTCCCTCAAGGTCCAGTAATAAGTCCTCTTCTGTTCAGTATTTTTGTAAATGATGTATGTTATCCTGAATGATCACTTATTCATCAGCTTGTCAACTGATGCACAAAGATAAGTAAGAATTATACTTGTCATGTATCTCAGAAGTAAGACGCTTCGAAATGCTGACATATACATTAAGCACTAAGCTCACATCTTGACTTAATTAAAAGCTCGTGTTCTTGACACGAGCATAAAGGTATGAATAAGAATTCCATTCTTAGAACTTCAGAACTTCAATATCTTAAATAAAGCTTTTAAAAGATTAAACATTGTTTATTATAAATCGGTTACATGTACCAAAAAGGAACAAAACAAATATCGACTATTCTCTTCTTTTTGCAGATGATCTGGTAACATTTTTTATTTTTAATAAGAAGGGTAACATTGAAGACAAGATTAATAAATGCCTCAAAGAATTAGAAGAATGGCTTTACAGATGGAAAATGAAAATTTCAGTTGAAATATGGTGTTTTCAAAATATACAAGAGGAAAAATTCACCTAAGCCTCGAAATTCATTGGAATAAACTCGATAATCAGAAAGAAGTTAAATTTCTCGGCGTTAAGTTTGACTCAGGTTTAACCTTTACTCCAATGGTGGAGGAGTAATAGAACGTTGTAGTTCTAGGCTCAACTTAATAAAAATCCTTTAGAATAAAATGACAATTTTTTATCACATTAACACTAAATTAATTAGAATAATACCAAAAATACTGAATTTAAATTTTAATAAACCAATTCTAAAAAAATTCAATTACAATACAATATTACAATTACAATATGACAATTCTAATAAATTTGGAAAAGAAGAAAACCAAAGCATATAATATCAATCTCAATCGAATCCTTTTCTTTTATTTTTTCACATAACTTAACTAACAGAAATTTGGTAAAATAGTGTAAAAACAAAAGGGGTATTATTAATCGATCTCTTACATTACTTAAACGATCACTTAACAAAATAAATTATTTTATTTTTTCTATCTATAATTTTATTTATTCGATTAATATGATTAATTAACTGTCTCTAAAAATAAATATTTATGTATCCTGAGTTTTTTTGTCACTAAATTTACTGAAGATGAGTATGATTATGATGAATATAGCTCTT